>WAAF01019385.1:255787-497189 GCA_013400475.1 Tricholaema leucomelas
CTGTATCAGGAACAGTGTGGCCAGTAGGACAAGGGAGGTTATTCTTCCCCTGTACTCAACACTGGTCAGGCCACACCTTGAGTACTGTGTCCAGTTCTGGGCTCCTCAACTCAAGAGAGATGTTGAGGTGCTGGAACATGTCCAGAGAAGGGCAACAAGGCTGGTGAGGGGCCTGGAACACAAACCCTATGGGGAGAGACTGAGGGAGCTGGGCTTGTTTAGCCTGGAGAAGAGGAGGCTCAGGGCAGACCTCATTGCTGTCTACAACTACCTGAAGGGAGGTTGTAGCCAGGTGGAGGTTGGTCTCTTCTCCCAGGCAACCAGCAACAGAACAAGGGGACACAGTCTCAAGTTGTGCCGGGGGAGGTCTAGGCTGGATGTTAGGAGGAAGTTCTTCCCAGAGAGAGTGATTGGCATTGGAATGGGCTGCCCAGGGAGGTGGTGGACTCACCGTCCTTGGGGGGGTTCAGGAAAAGACTGGATGAGGCACTTAGTGCCATGGTCTAGTTGACTGGATAGGGGTGGGTGATAGGTTGGACTGGATGATCTTGAAGGTCTCTTCCAACCTGATTGATTCTATTCTATTCTAAGATACACTGGAAAGAATATTGATCTTTTATTTAAAAATCTCCTCCAGAGCTTTACCCCTCTCACTATCTGACTTGCCTCTAGGATTTGGAACAGTGGAATGCAAGCTCATGTGAAACAGTAACAGGCCATTAAGTTATGAGTTCTTCAGAGTTTGTTTGTATGGGTTCTTCAGAATTTGTTTGCAGTGTGATGGTCCAATCTGCCTGTGATCTCCAGCATCAGTACAGTACAAATAATTAGTGTTACATTTTCCTCTTCCCAGCTATTTGCACATTTTACTATAAGGCATTTTCAACGCCACGAGCAGCTGCTACAAGCTGACATCTGCGTGTACACAATGAATCACATGGCTGTAAAAAACAGGATATACTTCACACTTTGAAATCACCTCGGTTCTTGGGTTTGGATTCCGTGTGGGACATGTGTCAAGGACGTATGCAAAGGACAGAGACTACAGCATCTGTGATGGCAGGTTCACAGTGGGGTAGGTGGAACAGAACACAGGAGGAATTGAGACAAAAATTGCCTGAACCACAAAGGTCTTGAAAAACATGGATCAGGATGGAAAGGGGTGGCAGGGCAGTGCCTTTGCTCTTCTGGTAGCATGCCACTCAGACCAGATTCCGCTTTTACTTGCACAACTTCAGGTCACTCGTGGCCATGGTCAATACTGCAAATGGGCTTCAAGGCAGCAATTCAGGCAATAACACAGGGGTGGTTAACAGGAGCTAAGGATGAACTAAATGTGGATGGGCTGAGCTTCAGTGGAAGGTGAACAGGGCCTAATTTCACTTTTTGTGCCACTCCACAATGTATTAGGACATACTGGGAAATGATAGCTGAGATAGGTAATAATCAGTGCCAACCTACTTTCCACAAACATACAAGGAAATATTTGTTCAACATTCATCTAAATATTTTATCAATATACATTAACAGTAAGCAGAGAATTTAAAGGATTTCTCTACTCATCAGAGCTTTCCTATCCTCCCTTGCTTGATCTCTGCCCACTTTCCACTCTCACATGGAACCGTTCTCCAGTTCAGCTTCAGCCCTTAACTCCAGAAAGTGCTTTAGGTGAGCCTCCTTTTTTCCCCCTCTCCAGGTCTCATTTGCTGAAACTAGTTCTGACTCAACCTTCTTCTATCACCAAAGACTACCACCTGTCAGTCCCTCATATGAACATGTTTAATACTAGCACACATTTGGAGGCTTGTCAGAGAGTTTGAAGGTACAATTTGCCTTCAGGAGTCCAATTGCTCTTCTCCATTGTGAAGGGTTGCACAGTGTTGTGGAGGCAGGGAATTAATGTGGCCAAGTCAGGAATATATATAAAAATAGAGTTATTTTATTTTCCCAAAACCTGCCCCCAAAACTACATACAGAAATTAACTTAGTTTTAATTAGCAAATTCAGTTAGATTGAGAAGATCTTAGAAGGATACCATAGGTAAATTTGACTATTTTGGAAGTCTGGAGTTGGAAAAGGCTAAGCTACTAAACATAGCATTCCCCACTATTGATCAGGCTGAGCCTAAAGTTTACTCACAGGTGAGTCAGGCTGGCTGAGAGAAAGGGCGCTCCAGATGCTTGTCCCCTCGATCTCTTTCAAAGCCGTCAGAGGCTCGTTAAGGCCTATCAAGCCTGCATAAAGGGGGTGCTTATGGTGGGAAGCCGTCCAAAGCAGGGACGGTCCTGTCCCTCGGGAGCTTGTCCTTTGGAGCGCCAGGGGACTCCTTCTGCAGGAACTATCCAAGCAGGGTAGAACTCTAAGGCGGGAACCCCAAGGCAGGAAGTCCCCCAATATTTATACTCTTCCTAGACAAAGAGTTGAATTACCACTTCCTAGGCACGAAGACCACAGCCAATCCCCAGCCTGATCCCAGCGCGGGCATCTGCACGGGCACCCCTCCTGCCAGAAGGGCCCTTTGCTGCCCCGCTTCACGCCTGCAGGGCAGGGGAGGGGAAACAGGGGTTTTGTGCCTTTTCCTCTCCCATTCAAACCACAGAGGGAGACGGATTTGGGGGTATACAGAACTCCAGGACACACAGTCCCTGGTAAAAAAATCCATACAACTCTTGTCATGGTTTGAGAACGTCTTCTCTGCCCTGACACGGCCTGACTGAGCAGAGGTATTTCTTTTGGACCATTTCTAGGAGGTGATAGCCCAAAGAATTGCATAGTGTAGCTGATCCATGTTCTTTCTCACTGAATGGTGTGGTCAGCAGGAGCAGGGAGGTTATTCTGCCCCTGTACTCTGCACTGGTTAGACCACACCTTGAGTACTGTGTTCAGTTCTGGGCCCCCCAGTTTAGAAGGGACATTGAGATGCATGAGCGTGTCCAGAGAAGGGCAACGAGGCTGGTGAGAGGCCTCGAGCACAAGCCCTAAGAAGAAAGGCTGAGGGAGCTGGGGTTGTTTAGCCTGGAGAAGAGGAGGCTCAGGGGTGACCTTATTGCTGTCTACAACTACCTGAGGGGTGGTTGTGGCCAGGGGGAGGTTGCTCTCTTCTCTCAAGTGGCCAGCGCCAGGACGAGAGGGCACAGCCTCAGTCTGCGCCGGGGGAAGTTTAGGCTCGAGGTGAGGAGAAAGTTCTTCACTGAGAGAGTCATTGGACACTGGAATGGGCTGCCCGGGGAGGTGGTGGAGTCGCCGTCCCTGGGGCTGTTCAAGGCAAGGTTGGACGTGGCACTTGGTGCCATGGTCTAGCCTTGAGCTCTGTGGTAAAGGGTTGGACTTGATGATCTGTGAGGTCTCTTCCAACCTTGGTGATACTGTGATACTGTGAATGACTGTTGAAAGTAACTGCTGGGCATGAACATATTTGATGAGAGCCATAAACACCCATGCTGTACAGTCCTCATCCACGATAAAAAAACAAAGGCACCTGAAGAAATGGGTTTTGATTCAATCCACTATTGAGAAAACTGAATTTGGAGCTGAACTTCACAAACTTTGCAAGCAGTTCTGTACTGTTGTTCTTCTAAAATTATAACTCAATGTGAAAAGTGTGGAGTTTAGCAATCTCTATTCCAAAAAAATGTACTGGAGAACATGTTCCTATTTTTATCTATGTAAGTAAAAATATTCCAGAAGACATTAAGCTTGACTGTAAAGCTTCTTGTCAGAATATGGCATGCAGCACATGAACTTAGGAAGATTTTAAAAACTCCAACACTGGACTTAAAGAAATAAGAAGAATTCGATACAAAACAACTCCAGGCATGATAAGTGGATGATAGTCATGAAGCTATTGTGTTCTGGTTTGATATTCTTGTTAAAATGGGATCATGAAACCTGAAAAACTCTTTTTTTGCACCTGGATTCAAAGCCAGGTTTTTGGAAATTGTAACACAGGCTCCACCTGGAACTGTGGAAACTTTATCATTGGTAGTAGTGATTCAAATGATGAGCAAAGACTTCTATGGGAGCTTCAATGGAGCACTATGAGAAAGATGACTGCTGCAGCATTTTGATATTTGATTAGGCAAAATGGCAACTAAACCCATAAAACCCCTTGATCATAGAATCATAGAATCAATCAGGTTGGAAGAGATCTCCAAGACCATCCAGTCCAACTGACGTTACAAATATCAACATATATACCAGTGCAGGAATCTCTGAAGAGTGAAACAACAGTAACACAGAGGGAACATCCCACAATGACTCTCAGGCTGAAGGAAGCAGCTTACAATGGGAAGCTTTCTTTGCTGATCTCATCAAAAGAAAGAGTCTGGGAGGCAAATTTGATTATTCCATACAAGTCTATCAATGGAGGGAAATTTCCAGGGACTGGAGAGGGAGGTTTTTCATCCAGCAAAACAAATCAGTGCAAAATCTACTATTAGGATCTGAAGCAATAGGAAAATACATTTTTCTGAGTGATAAAACATTGAAACATGCTGCCAAGAATTGCAATGGAATCATCGTATTTTCCTGTCTTTGACATCAACATTGGCTGAATTCGTTTTGGCCAAATGCACATGACAGACATGTATCAGGTAACTGGATACAACTGAGGAGGTCGGGATTGGTGACTTAGTGGGCTCCTGCAGCTTCAAGATATGGGTCTGAAGTTGGAGTGGTTACTTCTAGTGCTTTCTGGAAATGCTATTGTGCTTCAGGAATTTCATCAATCTCTTTAAAGGATCAGGATAAGGATCTTCACAGAAGCAGTTTCTCAAATCTGCAGGTTCCTGAGCTACTTGTTCTACATTTCCATTAAGAATCAGTGTAGATCCTGCATCCTTGCATTTCATCTGCCTTTCTTGTTATGTTTTTGGCTATCTGGACCATGGATCTTCATGTCTCTTCATGGACCATGTCTCTTATAATTCAGTGGCTTATGTCTGCAAGACTTTGCATTCCTAGAAAATTTCCCGAGATTCACAGATTTAGTTTGGTTCTATAGCTGCTCCTCTGAAGTCTGGGGTTAGCTAATGAACACCCTGATTACAGCATTCATGAGATATGATTTGCATTTTTTCATTAAAAATGTCACTGGAAGTCCAGTCTTCCCATGCTACAATATTTGAAGCCACTGCCAACAGCATACATGGCTGATATTAATTAAAGTGGAAGATGACAGCACTTGGAAAATGAACACTTTGCTCTTCTCTGATAAATGACCTTTAACAAGTGCTTGTTCTTTAGTTAGACTAGGTCATTACTAGAGATTACTGGGCATTTTCAATAAAACTGGAATCTCTGACTCATCTTCAGCTTTAAATCTGAACGCTGAAAAGTAAAGTAGACTCTTCTTTGTGTGGTATGCAGTGCTGTCCACCACCGCCACTATTGTGCCCCACTACAATGCACAGGTGGAATCCCTGAGTATCATTTTGTTGGGAGCAGCAGAAGGGAGGTGGTGAGCTTGATTTTCTTCCTCACAAGTACAACCTTCCCTTTGCTATGCAGAATCAGGCTTGTGAAGATTGAAGACAACCATCTCCTGAAACAGTTCCTTTTGTCATCAATGCACAGGTTACATAAAATGGAAGAAAAGTGAGTTTGCACACTCTGTTGTTACAGGTTTCAGTCATGTCCAAACACAGGCAGACTAAACTTGAAATAGCTACACTGCTTCACCTAATCCCTGGGCAGCACCTTCTCTTTTCCATGCCTTTACTCCAGTGCAGTGAAACTGCAGTTGATTGAGATCTGAGCTCCTTATGTCACAGCAGTTTCGTCTAGAGTGGTGTCCTCCTTACCACACTGGAGTTTCAGAGTGCAGTTCTGGAAGAAATCCATTTAGAGAGACTCTGTGCTCATGTCTTGGTCGCATATAACATCTCATGGAACTGAGGGCAAAGATACAAGCATGACATCTGCCACACAGAAGAAAGGACAATATATTACACAACTTCTGAACAAGATGAGGTGAGGGAAAAGAAAGTCTCCTATGCAGCCTCTTTGTTTAGAGAGGAGGTCTTCCCACCAGACTTCACAGCTAGTGGGCTTCGTCAAATCCTGTGACTTGTTCCTTTCTGTGCAAGACCTTAAACAGAGATTCTGGGCATATGTCATGCTGAGAAATTATTCTGCAGTTTAAGACAGTCAGAACAGAGGGCCTGCTTAGGAAGCAGTTTGAAATTATTGAGAGCAGCACTTCACATTTCCACAGCAGAAGCCTTTATAGGCTGGAAGTCTCAAACCTTGATCACTTCCAATTGAAGCACTTATAAAAAATGTGCACTGCTGGAATATTTTAAATGACTGTGTGCAGTGTGTACTGACTGAACATTGGGGCCTTCAATTAAATAACAGTTCAGAACATAATGAACTGAAAAATTTCACACTCTCTAAAGTGAGATAAGTATGAAGTGAAGGAAAGAGGATTAAGAAATAGTGCTCTGAGCATGGCATCAGCCACTGCCTGATGAGATTCAGCTAGAAACACAAGAGAACAGTGAATTAGTCTTTTTTTTTGGTCCTTTTTTTTTTTTTTTTTACTTCTCCCCAGACCCCTCACAGAGGGCTCAGAAAATAGCCAGGTTATTTTTCTATAGAATAGAATAGAATAGAATCAACTAGGTTGGAAGAGACCTCCAAGATCATCCAGTCCAACCTATCACCCAGCCCTATCCAGCCAACTAGACCACGGCACCAAGTGCCTCATCCAGTCTTTTCCTGAACCTCCCTGGGCAGCCCATTCCAATGCCAATCACTCTCTCTGGCAAGAACTTCCTCCTAACATCCAGCCTATACTTTCCCTGGCACAACTTGAGGCTGTATCCCCTTGTCCTGTTGCTGGTTGTCTGGGAGAAGAGACCAACCCCACCTGAACCTCCTCTTCTCCAGGCTAAACAACTCCGGCTCCTTCAGCCTCTCCTCATAATAGGGTGACACTTGCTGTTTGTGCTAAAACTGGGGATGCACCTACCGTGTGAGCTTGGCTCAGTCATGCCTGAATTTAGGCACCTCTAGATGCACGTTTAGAGTCAGCTGTTCTCTGGTGTGGGCTGAAGAGAATCCCTGAATCCCATGTCTAAGGCTCTTGCCTGAGATTCAGCTAACTTTGAGTCCTTCTGCAGGTTTTGCATTTACTAATGAACTAACCCATCTGAAACTTCGCTTACAGGTATGGAGAAAGATGCAATAGAGACTATCCACGCTGTAATTTTCTCTCTACATCGGAGAAAGGGGGATAGCAAAGGTAGAGATATTGCACCACGGCATGAGGCATTTGTTACAGAATACTGCAGCATTCTTTACAAAGGAAAAAAAGTGGCACATAGTGTGCTAGCATACTGCATTTTCTTAGAAGCACAGAATGCTCTGGGTTGGAAAGAATGTTTAAAAGTCATCTAGTCCAACCTCTCTGCAATTAGCAGGAACATCTTTAACTAGATCAGGCTGTCTAAAGTCTCAATCAACCTGGACTTGAACATTTCTGAGGATAGGGCACCTAACACCTTTCTGGGCAAGGTGTTCCACTGTTTTAACCACTCTCACTTTAAGAAATTGCTTCCTTAGATCTAGTCTAAATCTCCCCTCCTTCAGTTTAAAACCATCACTCCTTGTGGTGTAGCAACAGGATTTGCTAAAAAGACTCCCCTTTCCTTCACAGAGGCCCCCTTGAAGGATTGAAAAGCCTCAATAAGGTCTCCAAAGCCTTCTCTTCTCCACACTGAACAACTTGAACTCTCCCAGCCTCTCCTCAGAGGTGAAGCGGTCCAGCCTGACCGCTTTTGTGTTCCTCCTCTAGACTTAGTTCAACAGGTCCATGTCTTTCCTATGCTGAGGATTCCAGAGATGGACACAGTGCTCCAAGTGGGGCTCACCAGAGCAGCACAGAGGGACAGGCATAATCATTGCCCTCAACCTGCTGGCCACGCTTCTTTTGATGCAGCCTAGAATACTGTTGATCTTTTTGGCTGTGACCACACATTGTCAGCTCATGTCCAGTTTTTCGTCCACACCCTCATTTTGGTAACCACTGACTTCAAACAAATGCTATTCTCCCTTTGTTCCATGGCTTGTTTGTTATCTTTGGAGGTAAATCCCTTTACAGACTTCTTATGAATTCTAAAGCACACTTACTTGGTTTGAAATGGAACAAAATGAGATCTTATTCCAGTAAGTACCGTATTTATCCCTTTACTAGAGAGGGCACGGGTGTCTTTAGAGATCTTGCAAATGTGAAAGATGTTAAAAAGCTCCCAACAGACCTAGAAAAACACAGGGAAATTGACACACTTCAGATTTTTAGGTTTATCATATTTTATCATATTTAACATTTCTGTGTTTGAGGTTACCTTTTTCATTGACTCATTATTATTGTGCCACCTGTATTATTTCATCCCAGACTTTTCAACCACCTCAGTGGTACTTGCTTCATGCATAGTCTCCTCCTTTATATTGGTAACCAGTGAGATATTATAGACAAATGTCAGCTAACCAAGGCATTCCAAGGCATTCCAAGGCATTCATTATCTCTAGGAACCTGTGAAGGCTGAAAATGATGGACAGCTGTGCCAACCTCTGCTGAGGTGACATACCATTTACATGGCCCATTTGACTTGCAACTAGACCAAAAACTTCAGAAAACTGAAAAGCAAGCAGACTTTATTTAGTGGCCATTTCAAGTGGTAGAGAGTTAACTCAATTTGCCAGCAACCGTTCCTGGAGATATCGAGAACCAGGTGGGAGTCAGGAGCTGCATTTATTCATTTACCTGATATAAACTCAGCACATGAAAAAAAAAATAACTAAAGCAAACTACAAAAGAGATTTATAAGCATATGTGGTAAGTTTAATGATTTAGGAGTGTTATAAAAATTGTTAAGTGTGCTCTGATCTTCAAAAAACAGTTGCCAAATGAAATAAAATAGGAGGGAAACTTATGCGCACTTCCTCCAGCTCCGTAATGCCAAACTAATGAGTCTGTTATCAAAGACTTGGTCTAACTGGTCTTCTCAGGAATGTAGGAAATCCAGCTCAGACCACTGAACTGCCATTCTGTCATGCAGAGAAAAAGCATCAAAAGCAATGCAAAAAATCTTGCTCCTTAGACAACTGCATGATTATCTGGCCATGGGTTAAGTTTCTACCTTCCCCTCTCAGTCTGAATCTGCTTGTAATCTTAGGACTAATCATCTTCTTAATTTTGTCTATTTCCCTCATCAAGAAGCTGAAGCTTTGCCACCAGCCTCCCGAGTCTCTTTTGTTTGCTATAACATGAAGTGTCATCAATGAACTACGCTTCATTAGATCAATTCAAGGACCGAAAAGTAACTTTCCAATTCAAATCCATGTTTGTTCTTTAATTTGCAGCTAAATGGGTGCAAGTTGCAGCAAAAGAGGTTCCACCTCAACACAAGGGGGAACTTCTTTACTGTAAGGGTCACAGAGCACTGCAATAGGCGCCCCAGAGAGCTTGTGGGGTCTCCTTCTCTGGAGACTTTCAAGGCCTGTCTGGATGTGTTCCACTGTGATCTCTGTTAGATAATATTGTCTTGCTCTGGCAGAGAGGTTGGACTCGATGATCCCCTTGGGTCCCTTCCAGCCCCTAACATCCCATGATCCTGTGATCCTGTAAATGGATTCATGACCATTTGCACCAGGGGACCAAAAAACCTATTAATATATGAATAATTTTGAATCTTGTAATGCAAGATTTTAAAGAAATTGGTTGAGCCTTTAAATCACACCAGCTTACTCTTAAATAAAAGGTCATTTCAACCCCAAGTCCAAGGTCTTAAATTCAAGTTGCTTTTGTGAACGACGAGGCAAAGATTTTTTTCTGGCCGTCATGGCTGACCATGAACTGTAATTCGGACTATCTCCATACAGTTTTTCTGCCAGCTAACAACATATGAGCTTATGAAGCAGGTCTGTCCCTAAAGGTAGTCCTGGCAGGTGATTTTCATGGGACTCAGCAATCTGAGCTTTCCATAATTTTGTCAAATTTGAGGATGAACAAGGAATTCTTAACACTTGAGACTTACATAACCTAAAACCCACTGAAGTAACACGTAGGGGAATGCAAAGAGATCATGTCTCTGCCCAAGTTTTGTTTCTTTAACAAATCAGCCTTGAAAAATCAAAAGAGAGGTCTTTGACAGATCAAATATTTTCAGAAATTTTCTGCCTGAGAAAGATGTGCTAAATCTGACTCTTTCCTGCAGATTTATGCAGTTTAGACCGACACATTCCTGCTGGAACATTTTTGTCACTAAATCAACTAGCTATGCACTGTTCCCTACAGAACCCTTTTCATTACTTCATATATCTGGAATTACAGCTACTCTTTACCTTAGAATCACAGAATCAACCAGGTTGGAAGAGACCTCCAGGATCAGCCAGTCCAACCTAGCACCCAGCCCTATCCAGTCATCTAGACCATGGCACTAAGTGCCTCATCCAGTCTTTTCTTGAACACCTCCAGGGATGGTGACTCCACCACCTCCCTGGGCAGCCCATTCCATGTGTTCCTCAGTATTTTCCAAACAGTGTTTGCCACCACCAAACCCAGAGAAATCAGATCAGAACAGGCACAATTACACTGATGAATATCAGCCTGTCCTTGTGGTGAGGCTTAGCAGTGCTGCCCTTGTGGTGAGGCTTAGCACTACTTTCTTCCCCCAGTCCAGGGTTAGGAAGAAAAAAAATCCCTCAGTGCTTAGTGATCTCCCATTCCTAAAGATTAATTGTTAATTTTGGTAAGCATTTGTTCTAAACGAGTAGCAGGTAGAGGTTTTGTTTTTATCTCCTTCTAGAAAAAAATCTTGCAGTTTGTTCACAAAACTGTTTCACATCATCCTGAAAACAATAAAACCACCTCTCATAGCGGGAACTACAGATTCAGGCTGTGCCACCCTACTGTAGCCTCTTCCTCATGTCACAAATCATAATAATGCTTCTTCATCTCAGAAAAGTACTGCAAAAATTCAGCTTTGTGAGAGCTGTGAGGAGCTGTGAGGCATTTGGAAACCATTGGGAGAAAACGTGCCATGAAAGTGAATGCCTTCACTGCACGATGCAAATATATGTTAAGCAATAAAAATCTAGTTCCTAAATAGACTTGTCCTGTTTTGATATTCAAGGATATGAAGGGGAAAAAAAAAAAAAGACATACATACTTCTCATTTAATCCTGCCAAGATATAAAGCTTGCCTATTTTTATACAGTTGTCCAATATGGACAACAAAAATAGCATTCTTAATCAAGAGCAAGAGGAAAAGGCTAGCTAACTTCTTGTGATGCAAAATTGTGAGGTCCACCTCAAGACTGTGTATCATTTTTAGGCTGGAGGTCTACCTGTTTCTACCTCATTTCACTGTTGAAAAATGCTCCTGCTTCTTGAAGCTCGGTTTAAGACTGCTGAACAGTTCTGTCAGAGAGTATTTCTACTCCCAAAAGTAAAATTTGAGGAAGAGATTAATATACTTTGCTGAGACTAAGCTTGATAATTATCGTTGTGCTGAGTATTTGCTTCTTGTGGCAGATGATGTTTGATCATTTGAAATGATTACTTAGCTTTAGCTGAAAATCTTTTGAATCAAGTGGCTATAAATCATCTGTCCCACAAGTATTGCTACTAACTAGTGAGCAGTTAGACAGCATTAGCACAGGCTAATAATTCCTCTCAAAGGGAGAAGGGCCAGTGAATACCTCAAGTGTGTGTGTGTGTGTAAAAACCTCTGAGGACAATGTAAGAGTTTTTAAAGCAACAGCTAGACCTCTCCCGTGAAAAATAAGACACACCAATGGCAAACAGTATTGCAGCATTTCAAACTCAAAAGCCACACTTTTGGGTTTTTTTTCCTAGGGGTAGAAATAATTTGATCAACTCTTGAGTGATGTGATTAGAATATAAATGTTGTGCAATTACAGTAGTGGACTTAGAATCATAGAATCATAGAATGGTTTAGGTTGGAAGGAACCTCAAGGATCATCCAGCTCCAACCCCCTGCCATAGGAGGAGCTGGATGATCCTTGAGGATGATCTTAATACTTGGATGCTTCGTACCCTTGTATTTGAAGTGAGCCTGTTCAGAAGCCAAGAGCTGCAACTTCCACAAAACGGGACTGAAAATTTGTGACAATGACATCTATGTTTCTAAGGGTTGTGTATTTGTACTACTTCATGAAAAAAAGAGGTACAACACTATTATTTTCAACCCACAGCCACTTATTTTTTGAAAGATTTGTGTGTTATTCCAGAAGTGCTCAACAGCAACTTATAAAAGTGCTGCAGTTATATACTCCAGGAGGATTCACAATCTTAGCCAATACTTAAAAACTAGACAAAAATACATGTGAAAAATAAGCCTAAAAGAGAATCACTCAGCACTGACATGATACTAAACGTGCAAACGGATTTATTGACAAATGTCTGCTTTTGGTTTATCTGCAAGTAATTCCTCAATGGGTGATGCAATTTAAAATTAGGAAATACTGGGTTTGATGAATACTTTTTTTCAGAGGCTTCAAAAAATGACAACAGACTTCAATTCTAAATTTTAAGTGATAGCTTAGGAAATCACCAATGCATCCTTTAGGAATTGATGCCGCTATACAGAACCAAGGGTTCATTTTTACTTAATATTGTGGCTTATTGAAATCCAGGTATTATTAAAACTCAGTATAACCAGGCTTTGGTCTTCTGAAAACACCATCAACATTTCCTTATTCACTTAGCTCCTTCATGCCTTTCATCTGTGGTTAGATGCTGCTTTATTGCTAGGGAAAGAAACCCTACATGTATACATGAAAAATATTAAAGGGACAAAACATGGATTTATATAATTAGAGGCTAAGGTAGAGCAAATTAACAGGGATGTTAGTGGAAATTATTTTAAACACCTTACTGTGATCCCTACTTTTCTATTTCATTTTCCCTTAACCTGCTTCATGCTATTGCTTCTACTTCAAATCCATAGCAGTTCTGGTTCTTTTGTTACTAACCACTCAACAGTATCTTGACAGCAGAACTATATCTTCGTTCTCATTTAATAACTATTTATCATTCTGTATCTGCCCATTTTCAAGAAGGAATAAAGTTAAGTGTTCCAGAAATTGGAAAAAATTGAAACTTGACCTTTATTAAGTGGGTTAATTGTCACAATCTCAGCATGTATGAAATTAATGACCAAAAAGTGGAACTTTAGAGTTTCAAAAGACTAGGTTAATGTCCAAAAAAGTCTAAACTCTGACCTTCTTGACATATGCCAAAAGAAACAGTCACCCTAATAAATTACTACCTGTGTGCAATTATAATAAACCATTCCTAGCATCCAATCACTTGAATTAATTGCTGCAAGGCAGCAGGGCTTTCTTACAGATAGTCAAGTTAATCTAAAAAATCCTTTGCAGTTCAGAAGAGGCTGTTTGTGCATGCCTGTTTCAGTAGGGAGAGTCAGTTTTAAGGCACATTAGTGATACCTTTGGATCACAAATCTGTATACAACTAATTATTAGCGTTGAAATTAGGAGCCTTGGCTGAGTTATTGAGAGCACTGAAAGCGGTGAGCCAAGGTGGAATAAAACAAAGGGAAATGAATTTACCTTAACCCATACCATAAAACAATTGCTGGATGTAGGACATCCACATAATTCCCAAATGCCAGTCTTACCTAGGGGAAACAGAAAAGCTGTGTAAATGTGGCAACAAAGTCGGCAAACCGCAGAATACTTAAATCAAAGAGCATTCACAAGAAGTGAAGGAAACACCCCCAAACACCTCTATTCACAGGGATCCAAGTCAGCAGCACAACATGAAACCTACCGACTTCCACACCACTGTATCACACACAGCTGACCTGGCCAGAACAAACAGTATTTCTCCTATGGATAGCAGGTACATCTAGGAAAAGGGTAGGTGGCCCCAGCCTGACACACATCAGGAGACTACCTGGCTGTAACATCTGTAAGTGAAAAAATACACCACAATGGAATGAAACAATTCTTGGCTATTACCAAATGTGAGATCACAGAATGGTAGATCTGGAAGAGACCTCCAGAGATCATCTAGTCCAACTTCCCTGCTAACACAGGTTCACCTAGAGCAGACTCCACAAGAACATGTCCAGGCAGGTTTTGAAAGTCTCCAGAGAAGGAGACTTCACAATCTCTCTGGACAGCCTGTTCACCACCAACATAAAGATGTTCTCATCACATGTTTTTGCCCATCACCTCTTGTCAGGAACCTTGCCTTTTTTTGCCCCTGTTGCTTCTGTTTAAAGGTCACAGCCTTGTGTGTTCAGGGCTGTCAAGCTGGCCCATTTTTCAAGAAGGGTATATGATTAATATTAAATAAAATGTTAAACACTTAACTTCAATTATCTAATTCGTCTAGTGTCTGAATCTGTGCATAAGTAATGGTGAGTCAGTTGAGAAATCAACATTGCTCAGACACACAAGCTTTTATTCCCTGTCTTCATGCAGATTTTAAACACCTTCCTGAAGAAGCAAAGTCTCAAAGGGCTACAGATCTGCTTGCCTTTAATTCACGTTCAGCTGTTCAAAGGCACAAGCTGTGATGGTCAGCATTATCTAGTTTGCCGTGTCTGAACTGGATTGAATTGGAGAACAAGTGTCTAGTTTCTTAAAATTGGGAAGTTAAAAATCACAATCTTCATGGGCAGACCCTAGAATCTTTAAATAACAAAAATCAGAAAAACAGAAATAAAAGGAGTTCAGAGCAGAGTCAACAGAAATAAAAATCACCCAGAAGATGGAAAACTCAGGTTCAAAAGCCTCATTCATGCTTGATCAACTTCACACAATAAAATACTCCTACATACAAAAATATTACATGGACAAAGGTCTCGAAGTATAGACATGTTTCAGTGAGTGTCCTGAATACAACAGCATCTTCTGCTTTCGTATTACTTGTTGTGTCTTAGTCCAGTGCTTCCATGCTGGATTTGTAAAGCCCTTCTTTACCTGCTTGGTGTTGACTAATTCTACTACAATGGTCGCGTTTGTAAAGCCTTTCTTTACCTGCTTGGTGTTGACTAATTCTACTACAATGGTCGCGGAGCAAGTTAAGAGACAACAGTGACTCTGACATAGACGTCACTCAGGTTGCCTTCAGCCCTGCACTGACAGCAAGGCAAGCAGCCAGCTGCATCTGTTCTTCACTGCCAGTTCAACACATTAGAACAGATTTTAATTCATGTCCTTTCACCTGTTTCTAGAGAAAATGAAGCCCTTGTATAGTTGTGAAAATAAACAGTAATTAATTGGAGGCACTGCTTTTTTTAACACTCACTGAAGTAAGTCCCAAACATCTTACTCTTCAGGATAGCAAGCCTTGTCTCCAAGGCAAGCTAGCTAGTGTTCAGTTGTCCAGCTTTTATTCTGCACTGAAGAACGGACATCTTGTTTTCTTCCCCTAGCTAGCTTAACGTTTCATGGTGAAAAATGGCACCAGCTCCAGCTCTTAAGGTGTCCTAGCAGGAGAGCTAAAGGCAGAAGTCAAATGGTTTCTGATTTCCAGTCACTCTGGTACTGGCAAGGGCACATTGCTGTCCCACAGTTAATTTGTGGATAACAAGTTAACCATGGCACAGCAAGGTGCCCTTGTGGCCAAGAAGGCCAATGGGATCTTGGGGTGTATTAAGAAGTGCGTCCAGCAGATCAAGGGAGATTCTCCTTCCCCTCTACACTGCCCTGGTGAGACCTCATCTTGAATACCGTGTTCAGTTCTGGGCTCCCCAGTTGAAGAGGGACAGGGATCTGCTGGAGAGGGTCCAGTGGAGAGCTACAAGGATGATTAGGGGACTGGAGGGCATGG
The DNA here is from genome assembly GCA_013400475.1 of Tricholaema leucomelas. Classification (NCBI taxonomy): domain Eukaryota; kingdom Metazoa; phylum Chordata; class Aves; order Piciformes; family Lybiidae; genus Tricholaema lacrymosa; species Tricholaema leucomelas. The sequence goes on from WAAF01019385.1 coordinate 271,623, forward strand.
CTTATGAGGAGAGGCTGAGGGACCTGGGGCTTTTTAGTCTGGAGAAGAGAAGACTGAGAGGAGATTTGATAAATGTTTGTAAATATCCGAGGGCTGGCCAGGAGCAGGGGGACAGGCTCTGCTCACTTGCTCCCTGTGATAAGACAAGGAGCAATGGGTGCAAGCAGCAGCACAAGAGGTTCCACCTCAACACAAGGGGGAATTTCTTTCCTGTGTCACAGAGCACTGGAACAGGGTCCCCAGAGAGGTTGTGGAGTCTCTTTCTATGGGGACTTTCAAGGCCTGTCTGGATGCGTTCCTGTGTGATCTGTGCTAGATTGTGTGGTCCTGCTGTGGCAGGGTGGTTGAACTCGATCTCCTTGGGTCCCTTCCAATTCCTAGTATCCTGTGATCCTGTGACTGTGCAACACCTTCTGGGCACTGACAACCAACTTGATTGCTTTTGTATAAGGCCAGGTCCAGATCACGCTGTTACCAATGTAATAAAACAAAATAAAACTGAAACACCAAAGAAAATCAGAGCAAACCAACCGAGCAAAAACCAATCAATACAAAAACCTCCAAAACAAACAAGCATATATATATATATATATATATATATGTAAATACTTATTAAGGAATAAAGACAACATACAAGGCAAAAATCCCTTTTTGTCGGAAGAACGAGTACCATATCACCCAATGCATGCCTCTAACCCCCCAGCTTATTCAAGCATACTGCAAAGCCTGTTACTGATAATTTGGAAGTACTAACAAAAGACTACCAAGGAAAAAAAATAATAAGAAAAAATGGGTGTTTTGGTTTCTATTGGGTACCACAGAATAGGTGCTATGGCACTTGGCAAAATTCCAATCTGTGTTTTTCATTAAACAACTGATAACAGATTTCACTTGTATTACTAAAGCTCAAGTTTCTGTGATGTACACTAAATCTACAGCAGTCATTCCTCCAGTTTTGAAATACATTGAATCATAGAATCATAGAATCAACCAGGTTGGAAGAGACCTCCAAGATCATCCAGTCCAACCTCGCACCAGCCCTAGCCAGTCATCTAGACCACGGCACTAAGTGCCTCAGCCAGGCTTTTCTCGAACACCTCCAGGGACAGTGACTCCACCACCTCCCTGGGCAGCCCATTCCAATGCCAATCACTCTCTCTGTCAAGAACTTCCTCCTAACATCCAGCCTATACTTCCCCCGGCACAACTTGAGGCTGTGCCCCCTTGTTCTGTTGCTGATTGCCTGGGAGAAGAGATCAACCCCCACCTGGCTACAACCTCTGTTCAGGTAGTTGTAGACAGCAATGAGGTCTGCCCTGAGTCTTCTCTTCTCCAGGCTAAACAACCCCAACTCCCTCAGCCTCTCCTCATAGGGTTTGTGTTCCAGGCCTTTCACCAGTGAATACACCAGTGAACCTAAGGAGACAAACTTCCAAAGAATCTGGGACCATTTGTGTCTTTATTTTTTATTAAGCAGGGATTGAGATTTTATTTTTTATCTGTAAAGTCTCCCACATGGTTTCCAAACTTGTGGCATGCGTTAGGAAATAGATGCAGAAACTGAGAAATGTTAAGGAAGCTCTTCTGACCGTGAGTCACCAATTTGTGTGCTGTACTTTGCACAGCAAGCGATGCACGTTACAAACTATTAAACATCATTTTGTATATGGTAACTATGTGACAATTGTGTGATCATCTCCGACTTCAACAAGGACCAGAGAAAATGGATGCTTCGTCAGATGCATCTGATAGAGCAATGTTTTGTCTAACCCCCTCCCCCCCGCCTCCCCGTTTAGCACAGAGTACAAGAAACTGCAAGGACTCACTTTCAGTCCATAAAATCAGGACAAAAACAGTGGGTTTTGGAAGCATCTTCAGTGTGTCTGACTGAAACACTTCAAGTTACACTTCACAATTATTTCACATGCCTTTCTAGAAAAAAAAAGGTGTCAGAAGCAGCAGATATGAAATACTTCTAAACACATGAACCAGAGAATGCTTTGTGTAACCTAAATCTTCCAGCGTGCATTTGAAACATGCAAGTTTCATGACTCCATGATGAACATTCCTTTCTAAAAGCAAATTAGTCTCAAGAATGTAGATTTCCTGTACGTATTGCCATTTATCAAAGTCCAAAGGAAGGAATACTTAATTTTAGCCAAGATGCAAAGCCAACCTTTTAGCCAAGATCCTAAGCCATCCTACCTCCAAGTCAGAAGGCTCTCAGCTCATTCACTCGCAACACTGACACTGAGGATAAGGTTACACTTACATATTTTACAAGTATTTCTTTTCAGAGTGGAGATTGTTGTTCCATTTTGTATATTCAACTTTATCAACAGGGCTATGCAGACATCATCTTGCAGTATATTGAGCTAAAGCAGTTACAGGTTGTTAGGGAAACGATTCACCAGTAGGTAGAGGTTCATGTAAAATTCAAAAGATTGTTTTGTATTTTTTTCTCCCCCCATTTTAGAGAAAAGGCCAAGAGATCCAAGTGATGTCTTTCTTACAGGAATACTTCAGATAGCTAGCTAAACAGAAGCAAGATTTGGCATTTAGCCTGGGATTAGTGTGAACAGCCTCTTAACCAAACATTATGAAGAAAGTTAACTTTAAAATGCTTTGAAAGGTCTGTTTTCATGACAGATGGTAATAAGGGATCATCAGTGCCAATTTCTTTCTTCCACCTCAATTTTCAAAAGCGAAGTTTTAGGTTAGTGCTTCTGAAAAAAAGCATTACATGCACAGAGGAAAAATGCAGATTACAAAAGTAGATTGCTCACTATTTTTATTGTGTGCAACATATTTTTCTAAAGAAACACTAACAGATGAAGAGTAAAAATTTGACCATGCACTTAAATAGATCACTTTGTTTACCAGATTCTCTTCCCTCCTCTCCACTTTCTTATCTGTACACCTGGACAGTTATTCTTCTTCCCAGAGACCCCAAAAGACACAGCAGTTGGTAGCAGGTAGAGGTTTTGTTTGTATAATACACTCAACTAGGGAAGACATGGTAGAACTAGATTTTATTCAAGAAAACCCACACATTCTGTCCTGTGGTGACCACAGGCTTTGCTAAGTCATAGATATCAGCAAATACTGGAACGAAATACAGTGTATAAGATTGCATCAAAGCATTTAAATGCTGAATTACAGTTATTTTCAGGGAAGGCTAGTTTCAGAATTGCATCATAGTATCTAGTACAATGCTGTGCAACGTAAGTGGCAGAAACAGAAACGGAGTATTGGTCCTAACAAAAACCGAAATGTAATGACTTGTATGACATTTAAACTGTCGAGACAACAATTCAGAGCATTCTACCAAAGGCAGCATAAAGTTACAAAAATACTGGTCCAGCATCTTGTTAGTGGTGAAGCAATATCCAAGGTGCAATGGCAATGTGCCATTTGTATCGAAATATTTTTTTAAAAAACTAATTCATTTATTTTTCTCTTTTCCTCACACTGACATTAGCTGAACACCAAAACTGCTAGGAACAACCTGCAAGAAAGTCACTACTTATCGTGTGCATTGCACCAAAGACTTATGCAGAAACACATTTTTCCAAGTTGCAGTATAAAAGAAGCAGAAATCTAATAAAACTATCAATATGCCAGAAGTCATTTTACTGCAACTGATCTTGGATGAGCAGGTTGCAACATCTATTGAGCTTTAAACAACTGTCCAAGCTTGTCCGTTCTGTCCATTATCTTGAACTTAAGGATGCAAAGGTAGACGGCAAACACCTTAATATTGTGAACAGAATAAAATCACTTTATACTCCTTTCCATTCACCTACAGATTAAAAATATTCTGCCCTCCTCTTCTTCCAACACCCAGGTAATTTCAAAGTCAAGCCTTGTATTACCCTCGTTCTGATATTGCACTGTGCTAGGATTGTATTGTTTCCATTTAGAAGTTCAAACATATAGTATGAGGGTGATCAGAACTTCTGGAGACAGTACACCTGGCTGAACTTGTGGAGGTATCCCAGGAAATGTGCATCAGACAGAGACACAATCAAAGCATACTGCAGACTTGGCTGTGATCTGGACTTGGGCCCAAAATACATTAGCCTGCCTGCCATTTCCTTTAAGAAAACAGCATCAATTAATATTTTAACCAAAAGATGGAGTAAGACCAGGTAACCATGTCACATCCAACAACACAGAAATGAAGGAGTAGCAGACTCCAGGAGCATTAATCATATTTTGCTTTTAATAATGTTTAGTTGAAAGTGTAGCTTTGAAAATTTCTAGCTAGTTGTGAAAACCTGAAGAAGCTGAGAAGTGACCTCACTTTGAATAGTACAGTTTAAAGCTGTGGCCTGGCCTATCTGCTTTCAAACTCTCCGGAAGTACTGCCAACCTTAGAAATAAAAGGTACCACCTGGAAATAAGAAGTCATCAGCCTTTAAAAGTTGCCGAATGTTGTATTGCAGCAGCCTAGCTGACTGAAGAAGATATTTTTATACAGTTAACAAATGACAAAGTAAACTGCATCTTCAGAGATCACTTTAAGTGTATACAACTTGGATTCTCATCAACACTTAAAACTACCAATCATAAGGTTGCCACCTTACCTTTTTCTGGACTGGCATACCTGATTTTAAACAGGTTTTCCTCCAGTCTCCCAAGTTTCTGATCCTCTTATCCAGTTTTCTGCTGTACTGCTCTCCCACCTTCATGCTGAATACCGAGTCAGTCCTGCCTTCTGCTTTTCTTGGCAGAAGGCAGAGCAAGCTTTTAATTTCGGTAGTCAGAGTGACAGAACAACAAAAGCACAGCAGATAGAAGAGCTTAATTCTTCCCCAGGAAGAAAATACATTTGGTTCAACAAAGGGCTGCAAAATCTTCCAAAGGCACCTCTTTCCCTGGTTTTTGCCCGAAAGCAAGATGGCAATCTTAATTGAAAAGGGATGCTAGGTCTTTTAAATAACTTAAAAATCCATTTTTATATAAAGCAGCAAAAACATTTTTCTCTGCAGAAAGAGAAATGTTAACAAAGAAACACACCAACATAAATGCACTGTTCATAAACTTCAGCTAATTTAATTTCACAAGAAAGTAGAATTTTACGACTATTCTTTAACCTCATCAGTACTTTCTGAAGAAGATTCTTTGGCATCTTCAGTCTCTCTGGTACTTTCATCTCTATTTAGATTTTCACTTTCTGATTTGGTCCCATTAAATAGAGAGTTTTCACCATTTACAAACCCATTCTCTGTGACTCCAGCATCAATAGCTTCATCAATCTTTAAGTCTCCTCGTTCTTCCACATCTTCTAGGTTTCTCAAGACGATAGGGAGTCTAGAGTCTGCCACAGTGTTCTCCAGCAAGGCAATATTGCTCTCTTCATATTTAGGAAGCAGAGCTCCATCTGCCATTTGTTTGCTATAATACTCTCGGCTAGCAGCTGCACTCTTCACTGCTTTCTCCAAGATCTCTTTTTCACCTAGGCGCAATTTGATAGCCATTATCGCATGTGAAGTCAGGTCGTGTGTCTCCAAGAAGGACTTATCATCCTGTTAGAAAACAAAAAAGTTTGTTAGTAACCACTGACACCATTAAAGAAAACAAACAGACAAACAAGCAAAAAAAAAAGTCCCTCAACTTTTCTCTCAATGCACTAAGTGACACTAGGCTCTTCAGGCTGAGCCAAATGGACGTATATGAATGAGAGGGTTTGCGTGGCGCTCCAGCGAAATTTGTCAAGAATTCATAAAGAAGCCAAAAATCTCTCCACAGGGATCAGCCTGTGTAACAAGTGAAGTCAGGAGACTTCACAAATAGATGAAACTCACACGCTTGCAATAGCACATTTCTTTGCAGTCTGGAGAGCGCAACTAATAGACAAGTTGAAACTGATTCCCCATTTTACTTGCAGAGAAAAAGAAAGTAGCCTCTATTTGGAGAATCAAAGAAAAATACATTAACAAAATTACATTAACAAAATTTTCTTTTTTGCAATCTTTATTTGATTTTTTCCTTAGATAATGCAAATCTCCTACTACCCTTTTGAAAGTACAGAATGAATTATGTACTAACATTCAGCTTGAACTTTGTAAAGACGAGATGGGGGACAATATATCTTTCCCTACAATCACAACACAGAACATTTCAGACATTTAAATCACATATAATGATAATTTTACCTCCACAGTTGTCTTATAGGTTTTCAAAAGAAGGGATGCTCTGGCTTCTAGGAATGTCCAAAGTTTAACTTCATTATCCCAGCTAATGGGAAACTCAGAGTTCCCCAGAGTGAAGATTTTGTCAATGGCATGCTCACCTATCAAATGTTCCTTCAGCTCTTCTGCAATAAGTATAAAATCAATCTGTTAAAAAACAATCTCATCATTCACTTTGTCAGTTGACAAACTGCAGAAAGATTTGTTAGCTTCGAACAGCTAACAAAAACACCTCTCTGGAATAAAATTTATCAGATATGGTGGTTATTTCTAGGATTCTCCTCAAAGAGGCAACTGGAAGTCTTGAGGTAAGCAGAAAATGGACCTTCTGCTCCACACGGAAATAAAGATACGTCACGAATCATAACGCAGAGTAACCCTGTGACAGTGAGAGGGAATGATAACTAAAAAAGGGTAATTCTTTAAGAGTTCAGCCATCTTTTTCATAATAAAAGGAACAGGCCAGAGAGTATGCACAGAGCACTGGAATTATTTTTCCTATTCTTTTGGTATGTTTTTAGTAGCAGAATGTCCCTACAGTTGGTCAGAAAAGATATCCATCAAACAAATTTTGCTCAGAGCAGAAAATGTTTAATCAGCTCCTCGACACTGCACAAATTCCATTAATCTTTTGATTATCAAATTTCACTCCTGCAAAGCAGCTATCAGAAACTTTACAAACCACTTGCATGTACTTTCTCAGTAAGCACTTATACAGTATTTAAGACATAAATAACCTGAGCATAATAATAAGAAATCAGAGAAATGCAATTAAAATGCCCACCAGCTATATTTTCTTCACGAGGCAGAAATTCACCCCCTTATCAGCATCCTGAAATTTTCATTACTTGAATTTGCTTCCCTGAAGTAGTCAGGCAGTTGGACTAGATGATTGTTGTAGGTCCCTTCTAACCAAACTACTCTATTCTATTCTGATTTCTTAATAAGTTCTAAAAGATGGATGACAGGATGCAGTGAAAGCATGTTGTTTTTATTAAAGAAAACAAATAAAGCACATGCAAAAACCTAACAGCTTCAGTATTCCTACTGGTATTAAAGCCCATATCATCTGCACAGCATCCCTAGCTGCAAGAGAATTCTCTCACTGTCATGGAAAATTGCCACATCTATAACCTCCAAAATTGCACCAGCAAGCAGCTATTTACAAACATTTAATCGAAGTTTCACGTGCACAAATAAGGTTAATACTTATTAATTGTACATGTATTCCCCCCAACCTGCCCCTGCAACATAAGAGAAATGCTACAAGGGCAGTCTGCAAATACTTGATTCTGGTTTAGATCATGAATTAGCAAAAAATCGAAAAAGATGAACTTTGAAATGTCTCTTCCATATTTCTCCTACTGTACAGAATATTCCAGTTCCACCCCTAAATAATTCTGGCAGTGATAGCTAATATGCTGTGATTTTAAGAATGTAAATCCCTAGATTCATCCCCATAATCTCATTCTGTGAACCAATCTTTAAACCTAAGAACTTAAGATTGAGCTTCAAAGATCAGTCATTCACAACAGCCTGGGAGATTGAAAGAAATAAAGAGTCCCATCAGCTCATGATTTAGGAGTTCCAGAATGGCCTACGTTACTGGAATATTCCCTAACCAAGATGGCCAAAACTGGGTTTCTCACTTCCTAATAAATCTTTTTCAACCTCAGCTCCTCAACTTTTCTGATTGTCCAGCTTAGTGTTATATAAATGTCAACCACATTCCTGCACCACAAATAATAATTAAAAAATAATAAATCAACCAAACAACAAGTAAACAAAAAAACCACACCAAGCAAAACCCCAAATAATGAACCAACCAACCACCAAAGCAGGCATAAATTATATTATCTTTATAAAACATCTTACCTTCACTCATACAAAACACTCGAAGGAAAGCCAAAAGCTGGGCAGAGATTGGAGGCTCAGTGGAGTGCAAGGCAAAAACACTAGAACTAATAAAACAAATAATCAAACAACAGTAGATGCAAGTTCTATAGTCATACTTTGAACTTATTTCAATATGAAAGACACTGAAGTATACAAACAATGCCCTGTTACAAAAGTAACTTGAAAAAGGTAGTATCAGTTTAAACTGAAGAAAAGCTTCCCTAACCTGTGTCTCAAAAGAACAATTCTCTCCAATTTTACACTTACAATTATTTTTACACAGCTTTCATAATAAATGCATGAAAATGTAATGCTTTATGTCTGCTACTCCTAACAGTACCCTCTGGACTGAAAAGACTAAAGGAAAATACTGTGGTTCGTACACTGAGCACTGTAGTATGTCTGGAAGGGATAGAAAAGAAAGAAAAACCACAGACTGCTTCAAATTAATCCTTGCTCTGTTTTAGTTCAAGTGGTTATTAAAGAAAGGCTTTTTTCCTTATATATGGTCCAAATTAGATGATAATAGAGCTCAGAGAACTTCTGTAAATATTATTACAATAACTTTTAATTTGCTGTACAAACAGGAGAAATATTGCATCTAAGAAAACTATCCCACAACAGCTTTATATATGCTCTACTGGACACTATATATCTTGGAAATGTTTTAGAAAGCCCACGGCATTTTGTTTTACTTACGTTGGGATACCAGCACGAGCTAAGACCTCTGCCTTCATAGCATACAGCCTGTCACTTTTACTCACGCCAAGCTTTATTTTCACTCTGTCATGTGAATTATTATCAAAGAAAAAACCACTGTGGATCACAAATTCAGCGTTTGACCGAGTGCCATAAAAAATGTAAATCTAGAAGGATGAAAAGAGAAGTGAAGGGACAGGAAAAAAGCTTAAGATCAGCTCACGAAACTGACATAATTTGAGTTATTTCATGCAAGTGTTACTATTCTGAGTATGAGGTATATTTGTTATATAAAGAATCACACTTTGTTTTCTGGTACCGATTCAAATGCCGTATATAGCTTGGCAATATACTCAGAGGTAGATGTAAACATATCTATGTAACCGAGATACTTTGAAAGGAGAGAAGTGGTTCTTATTCTATAGTCCAAAACAAAAACTCTTCATTTTCTCATACTGTCACAAATACCAGCATAAGCTTTCAAAGATGCTATGCCTTTGTAAAGAAAACAAAACAAACAAAAAAAAACCCCAAAACATCTGAGACAAAAAAGGTTCACTAAAAGAAACAGTGTTTGTGGGCTCATATTTTCCCCATGTGTTCATCCTAGAAAGAGTAACCTACACTGCTGATAGATAAGCTTCACTTTTGTTTTAATGTTACCATAAGCCATGGATATACCAAAGTATATCATACAGAGAGATCTGACTTGTGTTTAACCAGTATTTATTTTTGTGTAATACTCAGAACTCTATATCCAAACCATGTAGGTTACTTTAAATATAACCTGATAAAAAGGTTTTTATTCATGGCTAGGCTGCATCAAGTACATGGAGTAAGAGGACTTCTGCATCAAGAGAATAAATTTTTCCCTTTTGTTTGACAATGGAATTGTCGAGCAGAAAAAAGTTTCAAGTTACAGAATTCTGAACTCCCTTCTTAACCTTAGGGTACAGTGGTGTTCTGGATACATTAAGTTTCCACTCTCTAGCTGATGGAGAAAGGCACAGCATTCTTTTAAGGGCTCAACAACAGTGACACTGCCGTTTATTTTCAATTTTAGATTAGAACTATTAAAACTATCATACTAAAGTGCTTATGTGTGATAATAAATTACAGTAAACATTATACTGTAACACACTCAAATAATGAACAAGTGACCTGCTCAGGTACGTTAAGGCAATGAGTAGGGAGATAGTTTTGCTAATGCTCTCAAGTTTTAAAAGTATTGTGATACATCTCATATTAAACTAAAAGTTGCAGATCATGTGTAGATTATGCAGTATGCTCTCACAGCAAGGCTGTTTCACAAAACCCCTCATTTAAACAGATTCAGAAAGCTGCTTTAACCAAGGCCAGTGTTTGATAGATTCTGTGGACTTCCGCTGCCTCACATCTTTCAATACTAAAAGCAGGTATCGTACATTCTTACTGCTGGAACTATAAGAAATAACATCTGCATAGTATATTAAAAGACTGAGGTATTACACAATTAAAGGGCTTTAATAATGTCAATAAAGGTTAAAGTTTGCATGGATTTATTTTTTTAATCTGATAAATAGCAGTGAAACTACTAAAATAAAACTGAAGTAGAGGAAGCCTCTATAATTGAAACGGAGAGAGCAGCCAGAACAGCTATGACACATCCATTGCCAGCTGTGAAAAATTATAAATTGGATCACTTCTGGAAAAACTGTGGAACCCTTTTAACTCATCATACTGGTATTGGGGAAAAAATGTAAATATTTGACTGTCATAGCAAATTCTAAGATCAACTCACACAAAAATATACAATCACTGTAAACTCCAGCATAGCAATGATGATAAATATACCTCTGGAAAGCCACACATTAAAAGAAAAAGAGAAGATTTAGACACAACTTTGTTAAAAAGTAAGGTAATAATACAGAAGAAAAACAAAAATCAAACTATTATAAAGTATAAGACCAGTAAAATAGTACACTAGAGGTAGTAAGTCAGAGACTGAGTTACAAAACATTCCAGGATGTTTCACAGACAAATGTTTTTCTGGCCATGCTGACAAGCAGTAGGAAAAACAGAGCGCTACTATACTTGAGAGCTTAGACTGGCTGCTGATGCAGCACAGGAACCCTCCTGCTGAGGATCTGCTATACTCCTGGAACCACCGTCCTCAATAAACCACTAGTTTCAACACTCATGCTTGTTTCTTATCAGTTCTGAACATAATACTAGGTTCTCAACTGCTCCATGCATCTTTGTAAGACTCTCCCTTGGTACTTTTGTTTCAGGATGAAGGAGTGTGTACGTGCATGCCTGTATGGAAACGAGGGAGCACATCTTTAGGTCCTTTCTCATCTTCACTAAGCATGGGAATGACAACAGAGGTAAAATGACTGGAAACTATACTTAAATAAGAGTAAAAGAAATATAAACCAACAACAGTTTTGGGCTACTCCGTTTAAGAGGGACAGAGATCTGCTGGAGAGGGTCTAGCAGAGGGTTACAAGGATGATTAGGGAACTGGAGGGCATGGCTTAACTGGAGAAGCTGAGAGACCTAGGACTTTTTAGTCTGGAGAAGAGAAGACTGAGAGGGGATTTAATAAATGTTTATAAACACCTGAGGGCTGGCCAGGATGGAGGGGACAGGCTCTGCTCACTTGCTCCCTGTGACAGGACAAGGAGTGATGGATGTAAGTTGCAGCACAAGACATTCCACCTCAACACAAGGGGGAACTTCTTTACTAAGTGTCACAGAGCACTGGAACAGGCTCCCCGGAGAGGTTGTGGAGTCTCCTTCTCTGTGTGTGCATTGATCAGTGATTAAATAGTTCAACTAGTTCTAAAATATGAGAAATAAAAACTCTCCTGAAGTTGGGGTCTACCAAGCGACAGAATTTTATTCTGAAAAAGGTGCATTTATTTAGTTTGGTAGTATTCTCACTCAAAATCAGCTCAGCACAGTAACATTCAAATGTAGCAGTGCCTAATCCACACCACTCCGCTATCAAAATTTCAGAGGGAGTTACCAAATGTCCATGAAACTTAATTAAAGAACAACTATGTAGATAACTGTTTACACTACCTGTTCCCCAGCCTTGAAATCTTGAAGGGCTACACATTCACAGCGGTCATCTTCTAAGTTGTAGCCTGTAGTGATCTATCCAAGGAAAGAGCAACAAAAACACCTTCAGCATTTTATGTTTATCTTTCCCACCACTGAGAAAACATTGTCCTATTGGAAATACATATTAACAGCAGTAATTGTGTACATTTCTTTCTCTGCACAATATCACAGAGCTGCTAGTGATTGTTTTAGGATTCCTAAGCAATCACTTCAGGAAAAAAAAAAAGGGGAGAGAAAAAAAGTCTACATCAAAAAAATGTAATGTAAGAAATAACTTACCTGAACAGAAGGCTCTAAGGAAACTACCCTGCATAGACCACAGAAAGTCCCATGCTAAAGCTGGCAGCTTGTTATAAAGTTATGGAGCTTTCAGTTACTCCCACGAGGCCCAAGGGAGCAAGGCACTGACAGCTCTATATACTGTGCTTTATCCTTCAACTGCCAGCACATTTTTGATCTCTCAATGAAAAAGGATTAGATAACTGTGGATCTTTAGGGGATACAATCTTCAGAGAATTATAATTTACTTGCAAATAATCCCTTTATCTAAAAGTTAAGTAATACTCTTAAAATGCTAAAAGGAGTTTTTTTGATGGTAGCAGGCAACGAAAGAGGATAAACTCTTACAAACATATACTCCCACTCCCCAACATTACAAAACTGTAAAGGGGTCACACAAACACACAATACTTTTTTTAAAGTGACAAACAGCACATTTTGAAATGGTATTGCCCAAGATACTGGCACAGATGTGGCCAGAGGATGGAACATAAGCTGCTGAACAATCAGGAACCAACTGCCATGACAGGTATTCTGAATTCAGTACTGACAGGGCTTACTTATGGAAAACCGTGCTTTGGACCTGGGGGGGGAAAAGCATGGTCTAGTTGACTGGATAGGGCTGGGTGATAGGTTGGACTCGATGATCTTGGAGGTCTCTTCCAACCTGGTTGATTCTATGATTCTATGATTCTCTGATTCTCTCTCAGCCTTTGTAAATGAAAACACACCTTTCTGTAAGCAGACTGACATGTGAGTTGTAGTATACCCTGATTCTCACCTTGGATGCAGTTTGTCCAGAGACAGAACACTCCATGGATTATGTTGTTGATGGTTTACATGTTGTTAGTTTTACACTTCTTGCACCATCAAGAGTGCATTTGTCAGACAAAACAGTGCTTTTAAAATGAGCATGGGGAACCAATCTCCAGTGCAGCAAACCTGAAATGGCAACCCCAACCATGGGCAGCCTGGCTCTGCAAAGGCCAGCAGAACCACTCTGCATGCAGATGCCACTACCTCAGGTCTATTAATGGGTTGGTGGTATGCTGAGATTTGAAGTGAACAGGACGGTCATGCAATATGGCCTACTGCAAAACACAGGCTGTAATACTCAAAACACTCTTTGCATTCAGGACTGATTTATTTTTTTTTTTTAGTAAGATCTCTTTTTCAGAAGGCTATCTAACCCTGCAGGATAGGCTACATGTGCTAGAGGATTTACCTTCTCTCTGACCAATGTAATTTCCAAGCTCAAATACAGTCACCTTCTGGAAAAAAAAAATAATCAAACTTCCACTCAAAAAAAGCAAACTCTTGACAACACTTGAACTGTCCTGAAATTTCCTTAGTCTGTAAAGTCAATTAAATACTTTCGAATATGAAAAGTTCATTACAGGCTCTTGAAATGCCTGTGGAGTAGGAGACTTTCAAGGATCGGGGAAATTCCAGTGTGTTAAGAAAAGGATCCTGTCAGTTTCAGTATGTTTCACCAGAATAGTGCTAATTTTTATGACTGTTTTTCATTTTTGCCTTAAAAAATACCAAAAAACAACAACAACAACAACAAAACAAATCAGCATTTCTGAAAGGCTTTCCTATAAAGCATAATGGAGTGTGAGACTCTTATTTCCTCTTTCTTTTAATAGCAGTCATGTAAGAGAATTAACAGGGTGTTTACTTCTCTTCCCACATGATAGCTGACAAATTGCATCCCTTCAGTTTTATTTCTGAGGCAGACTGATATATGAATTTTAAGTTATGTATAAAGCATGCAATAGTCTGGTCAGTGGTTAAGGATGGACCCAGCCCAACAGGCAGAACGTAGTTTATTCAAAGCTTTGTCAGAACTGGTAATCAACCTCTGACTGTCAAAATACAATCCCACTAAAGAATAACAATGAGAAATGCATGAAGACAACCATTTTGATATAGTTCTTAGAGGCAAGTTGATCTAATTAGTAGTGTCAGAAGCAAGAAAAAGCTGGCTGGACCTAGCTCCAGTTAAAACCCGAAGAGCATTTTATTATCTAGCTCATGGAAAGGGGCTCTGTGTAATAAAGCAAGAACAGGGATATATAGTAGCTGACTAACTCAAGAAGTATTCCAGAGCTACATTTGGAAAGGACTAGATGAGGATGCATACAATGCCATCTTTTGTTTCTAACTTTCCTGCAACGAAGAACAATTAATGTATTTTAAAGGGGCTTGCTATGATTAGAGCAGAACCTACCCTCAGCCCACTCTACAATATAAACTACAATACACACATCTTACAGTTATTTTAGCAGCTTCCCTCTCCCTATTTCTAACAGTACATAGAAAGTAACACAACAAAAATAAGTTTACTACCTTTTCTTAGCCCACTGGCAGTATTACAGTTGTCTATCCTTGCTACATCTACAATCATTTGAACTATTTTCTGTAGAAATATGAAACAAATGAATGAAGCCTGTATATACACACAAAATCCTTAACTTCAGCATTTCTCTTGCCTGTCATGACTGCCCCCACCACCCACTTTAGGACACACCAGGATAAAAGAAATGCTTCCAACCCTGATACACTACTGCTTTAGCAGGTTTGGCTCCAGAGGCTGGCTCCAAATCAAACTCATTGTTGAAGAGCATAATAAAAATTACTTTATCATTTTAAATAGAAGTTTGGATGATTAAAACAATATAACTAGCTGCTATTTTAATATAGGATACTTCATTTTTCCCTCCCAGAACCTTAATTCTCTTCCTCTTTCCCCTAATCCCAGCTTTGAAGGCACTTATTAAGAACTGTCTAACGAATGCAGGCAAGTCTCTGCAAAAGCATCTGAAAGAGATGCCCAGCAGGAAAAGAGTACAGGAAGTACTGATGCTTGCAGCTAAGACTTGTATTACAAAAACATACATTTCTGAATTTTAAACAATTTCCTTTATACTGGAGACTCCTCACTGCTAAATTTAACTTACAGGATTGCATAACAATCAGTGAAAGGCAAGAATCACTGTTAAAGAACAACATGTAAACACCTTTTAATATGGAAAAATAAATAAATAAGCCCCCCAAACACTTGCAACTCTGTAGCCTAGCCTACCATGCTGTATTTGGCACAGTTATAGTAACAATAAATTAGGTAAATGTCAAGTGAAAAACAATTTGCTTTACAATTTGCTCATTTGAACCAAACTTTCCTTACACCAACAATACAAGCTGTCCTAAACACTAAGGTCAACTCTTCCACAAAAGAACCAGATTACTTAGAGTCATATTCACTGCTGAGAATAAATAATACTTATGAATAATACAAAATAAATCTACCAGAAACACAATTAGAGGGTATAAACTTTGAAGCATACATGAGACTTGGCTAAATAATACTGCTAAACCATCCTCTTGTAGCTTTCTATTCCTACACCTCAACACTAACTGTCCTGCTAATGAAATCAAGACCTCATCCCCTGAACTAGCTCACGTAAGCCAAAATGTCAGCACGTCTGACTGTCTATATACATATGTCACCTTTTAAATGTTTAATATGCCCTAAAGTAGTATTTTTGCATTTTGTTTCTTTGATGTAGTAACAGATGTACTGTTTTTGTTGAACTAGCCTTTGTTCTTGTTGTTGCTGTCTCTGTAACAAGGCTCTTTGGGCATGGTTAGGAGAGCAGGCAGTATTTCTTAGTTGCAAATTTCTAACCACTTTCCCTAGTGGTAGCTGCAAGAGGCAACCTCCATCATTATCTGCTTTCTTTTTCCCAGAACAAATCCGTCCAGTACCGTGAATCTTTGTCAGTCCATCAGAAAACAAAACTCCATGCCAGAAGAGTATCCAGACTTGGCTGGAAAAGAGGTATCATGCAACTGGAAACTTTTAAAGGTACACTACATGTACGAGACATAACTTTATGCAAGTATGCAATCGCTTCTCTAGATGAAGTTTTCTCTAGATGAAGAAAGTCCTCCTTAAAAAGCGATCATAATATTTAAGAAACAGACAGAATAGGCTTTTCAGGGTCACCTGGAAAGGTAAAACACCCATTTTTAAGAAGCATAACAAATAGTTACTAAACTGCTCTTCAACAATTGAAAGGCTCAATACTCTGAAGTTCTGAAGTGTTTCATCAACAATGATGAAATACTTACCAGACCATTAGTATGATTACACATGTCCCATAAAGGTATTAGAGCCAATGTTACTCTGGAACCGTCTTCTGTTGGAATCTGGTTCTGTCGTGTCATGACAGAGGAAACTGCCCATCTGCAAAACATCAAAAACTTTAGATGGCCAATATTCAAAACATCAATACTTGATTGGCTGTCATCCAAACTGGTGCAATCAGTTAGGCTGTGAGTTTCCATTCTTAATTTTCTATATTCCTGGCTATAGTAACAGCAGAAGGCACTTGCAGGAGGAGCAGTAGCTTCACGGTATCTAAGACATGCACACAGATCAACTCCCAGATCAGTACTGCAATCCCACCCCTCTTCTGTGCTCTTTACAATAGGTCCTTGATGCTCCCATTACCTCAAGCAGGACCCACTCCCTTATCACTGTTTGTTTCCCCAAGACTTCACTGCACTCTCACTACAGACCCCAAACTTTAGGTCAGTTATTCCCACAGGCGTCAGAGTAAGCCCACAGCTACTGCTTGGCAGGAGCAGTTCTTATCAGTGTGCAAACTCTTGTAAGAGCTGAGACTTACTTCCCACTTTCTCCCTAAGAAGTTTATGTACTGCATGAACTGGAAACCAGTGTTGCCATTTTGGTAAGCATTTCTTTTCAGTTTGCAAACGTTCAGTTTCTATCACTATTGCTAAATATTGGGGGGAAAAAAACCCAAATACTCCAGATATCTGGGTTAAAAAAAAAGGAATGAAGCAAGCAGTTTAGCACTTAGACATCATTCAAAACCCTTCTAAGTCAGGTTAAGCAAATGAAAAGCCAGCTACCTATTCAAACATAAGAATCTTCAGGAAAGCTTAAAATATCAGTATTTTCTATCATTTATTTTTTATTTTACTTCACAGAAAAATCAATATGAAATCACAAAGCAAATAAAAAGGAAAAAAAAATACATTTCACTATGTTCTGGCCTTAATGCATATACTTGCTGTGGGATTTTTGAGGAAAAAACCCTAACAGGAATATCACCAGGAAGTCAAAATAATTTTGACTCTCACAAACCCCACTACTAATGAGTATTTGATACATAGAATTGGACTTTCCAAAAGACTACAGATTGCCAAACTGAAATCTACTTGAGTTTTAAAAAGTAAGTTAAAACTGTGGATAATTTTCATATACAAATATTGTCTGAAACAAATAGCAATAAGTTTCTTTTTAATTGTTGCCATTTTCTGCAAAATTTTAAACCACTTCACATGGATGCTGGTGTGTTCCTCACTGACCCTAGAAGTGAAGGAAGCGTATCTAGGGAATTTCAGTTTGATAGACTTACCCAGAAGTATGACTAGGTTAAAAAAAAATTCTGTAAGACCTACTGAATGCCTTTTGTTCATGCTATTTTAATCACTTAACATAATTAAAGCTCGTTTTCTTAATTGTTCTTATTTTTATCTTCATTTTGTCACCCCCTGGAGCACTTCCAAGTGACACTCATACTACATGTGTACAACTTCAGTTCTCCAGCTCTACTGTTCAACAGCCACTGTAAATGATAGCTTTTGCTACTATGTGCTGGTAAAGCCTTTTATTCAAAACAAAACAAAAAACCCCAAATGTCCTGCAATATCAACTGAGTTACTGCCTTAAGAAACAATGAATTACCTTACTAATCTCAGATCATGTGTGCCAGTTGGCTAAATTAACTGCTCATAATGACTATTCCTTTGCAACGATTAAAATATGCACATTTATTTTACTTTCTTCCGTTAAGAAAGTGTATTTAGTATCAAATCCTACGTTTAACATTTGAATGACAACAGGGCTTCCCCACCAGTGCAGCATTTGAAGGATCCCACAGTTAAGTATATGTATATAAACCCCACAAACAAAACTAAACAAAAAAAAAATCCAACAAATGAAAAAAAAAAAGAGAGAGAGAGAAAAAATAATTAAAAGACAGACCAACCTGTAGTCATCATAAGAGAAAGAATCCTTTAAGGGCAGTTTGCTGGCATTTGGATGGGTCTGGGAAATGTGAGTTTCAGAAAAAGGTGGAAAGAGGAAGAAAAATCAGAAATCAGTCAGCAGAATTTCATTATTTAGCTGCCTAACAGATCCTAACAAGAGCCAAATGAAGCAGGAGGCGTCCAGCCGCGCTACAGAGGGATCATCATGCTATTATGCTCTCATACATCACTGTCAATTTAATTTGTTGTGCCCAGCAGCCGCCATAAATCTGCTTCTTCATATTTCAAGACTGGAACCCACAGACATCCCACAAAAATAAAAAATTTAAGGTGGACTGAGTATGTGAAGGTAAAACAAAATCCAGTCATTCATGCAGGGTGCAGGAGAGAAATCAGACAATAAGTACATATTCGGTTTCACCAACTTCCACATTTTTCCTCTTCTCTATTAGTAAGGTATTTCACACATGCAAGAAAAAGAACACAAGATTTTCAGTTCTCCCTCAAAGCATGTAAAGGTGTTCTTCAGTAAAAGTTGCGCTACAACTCTGAAACAAATCAGATTGAAGTATTTAAATACTTTTGGTGAGAAATACTGATCAGGCAGTATCTCCATTAACCTCTCTACACATGCTTCTGTCTAGAATGCATACTGCCATTTGAGAATGCATACTGTAGCTGTCATAAACATGAAAACACTTTTTTTCTTTTAGGAGGCTTTAAGAAGCCTGTTACTTTTCTGACCAATTAACTTAGAGTGTTTCAAAAACACCGGTAGTTTTTAAGCCCACAACTCACACACTTTCTTTAGAACTTTGTTCCTCTTCACAAATGGAGCGTCCTAACAGTATACATTTAAATCTTCGAATTCAATCAGGTCTTAGAGATGAAGCGAAGTAAATGATCAGCTGTTTCCGAAGATACGAATGTTGGGGGGGGGTGTTTTTGCATAGTTCTATCTTTGCAACACTTTTAATGCTTGAAGCTCCATGTAGTATACAGTTCTGTACTCTCGATGCATTAGCATCACCAGTGCACGGCAATTCATCATTTCTCACTGTAATGTACTTGCTGGCACCGTGTGCAGGACAGTAGGGGATGAGGTAAAAGTGGCTCAAACCGTAAATCAATTAGAAAACAAAAGCTTGTCCTCAGCGCGCAATTTTAGGCAAATTATATATTACAAAAGACTGCCAATTGGGTGTTAGGTCCCAGGTGTCTGTTGTCCCTCAGCCCCTGCAGTTAACCCTTGGATGGGCTTGCTCTGAAACGTGACATAAGTTAACAATTCCAGTGACTCCCGTCCCTTCCTTCACTTTCTCCTTTCCTTTTTTTCCTGCTCTTTCTGAAACACTCTGCATTTCCATCTGATTTTCATTCACATCGATGTGGTTATTGCTTAACAAATTCTCTCGAGTTTATCTGCAGTAACACATTAGTAGTTAATTATTCTCACAAAACCACTCGGTCCAAAACCAGAACTGAAGCCCAAACTGATGAACTTCAGAAAGTGTTTCTACTGTAGGAGAGCAGCCCAGACTCGATTCCAGAAACGAAGGTAAAAGAAGGTAACTTGACCCTCCTCTGCCTAGGAACAACAACAATTCTTAAAAGCAAGCACCTCCTTTATGTGATTCCTTCATGACAATTACATTTCAGCGCTTACTGCCGGTATTATCAATCTGTTTCGCAGAAGCTTGATAAGACAGGCAGGGGTAGTCAACGCCAGCAGCCAGACACGTAAACCTGTCGGTTTCACTTTAAAGCGCCGCCGCGCTCCCGTGTCGCGAAGCTGCTGGCAGTGCCAAGCCGGAGGCTCGCTCTGCCGCTGCAGTTTCAGAGGGGGCTTCAGCGGCACGGAGAGGCCGGGACCCCTCCCCGCCCCGCGCTGCCACCGACCCCCGCCCCCGCGCCTCGCTTCCGCGTAACCAGCCTCGCGCCAGGACCCAGCGCGCCGCACGGGCCGGCATTGCCCCCTGCTGGCGCAGCTCGGCACCGGCATCGGCCGAGTCGCGCCAGTTCCCGACACTTCGCTCCAGCCGTTTTTCTTTTCGCCGGCTTGTGCCTGAGAGAAAGACGAAACGAAAACGAAACCCCCGCAGCGGCCATGGGATACGATTCCAACACTGCGGGAATCCTTGTTCCGGGTAACTGAGCAGTGTTATAAACGCACGCTGCCGTAGTTCGGACTGGGGAAGGTCTGACGGGGCCATGGCGGGAGAAAAGCCTCAGACAGGCAAACAGGTAACGCCCGGCTTTGCTTTCTGCCCTTTTCTGATCCCTTCCCTCATTCCAATAGCAGCTTTCAACGGAAACAGGTAATTTTTCAAAGGGCAATGATTATTATGATCACAACGGACTAAAAGGCATTACAGAGGCTGCATTGGGCTGGACAGGGTACTGGTAATTTTAAGGCACTTACACATGGTCTGGGCATGGATCATGGGCATGGATCATGCCCGCACCCCCTGCAGGGAGCGCCTGCCAGCATGCGCAGCCCTGCTCCGAGCAATACCTTTAGGAAGCGAGATGTATACAGGTTGCCTTTGTCCTCTCCGTGAGAAAAATCTGTATTAAACCAGCAGGTTGCAGTCACGTTAATTGCTCATTTGATATAAGAAGTTCTTCTGTAATGAGCCAGCTTGAACATAGAACCCATGGGCAAAGATTCTGGATGCCACTGAATGTTCTGAGTCTCCCCATTTGTTAACTGTGAAACGTAGGAACTGCCCCTACCCAGAGACCGTCCAGACATAGTTCATATAAAACCACTTGTAAATTACAATAAAGGACAAAGTAGAGGGTCTTAACAAAGACAAGGCAGAGTAAAATCCCAGTGTACATAACTACCATATTTATAACATTCCATGGCACAATATTCTAGTAGCTTTGTTAAAGTTTGGATATGTCAGCATATTTGATCATGCTAGATTTTTCGACTGGAATTATCTCACTACATAACCTAAAACCCCTATAATAAATAAAATATAAAATCTGATGACACCAAAAAACAATATTCTGATTAAAAAATTGATTTAGTATGCAGCTTCTCTTTATAGTCCCTTGGTAAAAATGAAACCTCCCTAACAAACACTTAATAAAACCTGTCAATATATCTAGAAAGAAAAATGACACAAATGCATTAAGTATTAAATATCCTTAAAAAAAGTCACATATTCCATGAATTTTTGATGTACTATCTTGACATTAATGTAAAACCTTGATATTTATAATTGACAGATATTTAATAAAGTACAGAAGATGACTGCTGCATAGTATGCAAATTGCTCAGGCTGATCAAAAAAAGATACAGACATATTCAAACTAAACAAACAACATGTAAAAAAAAAAATTAGACCTAGCTTTTATAGGTCTCTACAGATCAGCTTTGAAATGTGACATTATCCACTACAGGAACCCTGATTTTAACTTACCAAGTCTGTATGAAGTAGTTTCAAAAGTTAAGGGGAAGCTTTAAATAAAAAATGGGAACATAAAAATGCGAATGTTTTCATTTAGATGCAGGTCCTGACATTCTACTGGAAGAGTTATTATAAAGAACAAATACCATCTATTTTGTTACCCCTTCTGTGAAAATATTGTCAGAGCTGGCAATCAGGGTGATGACCACTGCAAAAACAAATAGTGGCAGGCTGAATTTAATTTTCCTCCTGATGCTGTAATTGCTAAGGAAAAAAAAAAAAAAAGTTTCTTCCCCTTCAGTGTTCCAAACCTTCTTTCAGACATTTGGAGGATATCTCAAAATAACCAGAAATATTAAAAAGTAACAGTGATTGCTGCCAGATTGTCTGCAGCCACTGTGGAAAGAGACAGACTGTTATTCTAGTCACCTAAAACACTATCAGACTAGAAGCCAGTTACTCAGTATGGCAACCAGAGAAAAGAGGGAGGGAAAAGGAAGGGAAAAAAAAAAAAAGGAGAAAGAAAAAGAATAAAACAGACACTCTGAGACATTTTCCTTTTTCTCAAAAATAGTAATATTCAAGGGT
The DNA here is from genome assembly GCA_013400475.1 of Tricholaema leucomelas. Lineage (NCBI taxonomy): Eukaryota > Metazoa > Chordata > Aves > Piciformes > Lybiidae > Tricholaema lacrymosa > Tricholaema leucomelas. Next base: position 293,899 of record WAAF01019385.1, read on the forward strand.
TTGTGTCTCATGTTTAATGTTCCATAGGGAAGAAGTACTGATGTGACATAAGGGCCTTTGTGTTAATTCTTTCATCATATTTTTGGACAGGCATCACAATATAATGCTTCTCATGTCTTATAACCTAGATGCTAGAGGAGTCTTTCACTTTTGAGAAGACTTCCACATAGGAAGGGTGGGTGACTTTCCTGCTGAGAAGCTATCACAACATTCGCTTCTGCTATGCCGCCTACAAGGGCATTAATCTCCTGTAGAAAGAATAGCCAGACTATTAGAAGCAGTAACCTCTTGTCCCATTCAATCACAAAATGCCAAAACTCATTTATCAGAGCTCCTAATTTTGACAAAGAATTTCCATTAAAATTAGCTTAATATTTGCTCATTTACCAACTGATGCAAAGTACAAGTCTTAATACTGAACATGCAATAAAATGTCTGAATGTAAGTTAAAATCAGAGTATAAATAGAGTTAAATTTGTGTTCCTATCTGTGCTACTAGGTGTCTTGAAAAGTCTGAAGTCATACTGGCCAGTACTGTTAGCCCTTGTATACTCTATGAGTATAGCCCTTCTATACTCTATATAGCTCTTCTACTCTGTATAGCCCTTCTATACTCTATGAGTAAGACAAAATTAATTGAATCACTGAACATGGTTACAGTTGGTGGGTTTTTTTCTGAAAAGACACCACCTCTCAGCTAAGATAAACTGACCACTGAACTACTACTCCACATTAATACATAACTGTTTTTTTTTCCCATGTTTTTTTTTCTTGTTTTCCTGAGTTTGTAGACACAAGAGAAGGTTGGATTTCTGTGAAGAATATTTCAAGTACTCACAAGTCCAAGGCAAAGTTGTGGGCAATCACTGCATAGATATTACTAAATCAGATTTCAATATTCTCAAAAACCTCTTGTGCACCACTTAAGTAGAGACAGCTCCATTTCTATCTCAGGAAAGCATCATTCCAAGTGTTGAGATTAATACTGAGGCCATCACTCCACCCCCCCCTCCCAGCCCCCAAAACACTAAGGGTACTTGAAACAGTTAAAGCCAAAACCCGTTTTAAGCTTCCATCTTGTTAACTTTCATTCCTTTGAACATAAAGCCCAAGGGTTTGTTCCTTTTGACCAAACAATTTTTTTCCTCCTCTTCTTTGTGGATTCTCCCCTCTTCCCAATATGCTCATTAACATGGGGCGATTTCGTTATGAGCCTTGTTGGATGCTACTTGGTTTCAGGCCAATGTGTAGGTGTACAAAACCACAAACACACACCACACACACTTTCAGGGCCAGAAGCAGGAAGATCTGTCAGCATTTGTTGGTTACTGTCCCTTTCCCTAGCTCTGGAAATCCTTTGAAGCAGCAGCCTTGAAGAGAAACTCCTCTCTGTGGAGCTGCTGAGGCTTTAATTGCCCTAAAGCTAAGTAAAATAAAGAATTCAAGATAGAGGATCCTAGCGATCTACAGGGAAACAAGAATATTCTTCTTCCATTGGACATACACTGTCTAACCTAACAAGGGAAAGCAGTACAGGACAGGAGACAAAGCCAAAGATTATTTTGCTTTGTAACAGGAGTTTAGAACTACAGAATGCTCTGGAATTTTCAAGCAGCCCAATTTATGCAGCACTAGGAGTTACATCCCCAAATTTGTCATACGACTTTCCTAACAGAAGAAAGATCACCCCTACTTTGTAAAATCTAGTAAAATTAATCTAAAACTAAACTAATATCACAGGATTGAAACTTACTAAATCCGAATAACATTCTTGCTTACTCTTTATGTCAGCAATATTTATTTACTGCCACAGAATCGCAGAATTAGCCAGATTGGAAAATACCTCTGAGATCATCAAGTCCAAGCTGTCACCTAACCCTTCTAATTAAACCATGGCACTAAGTGCCTCATCCAGCCTCTTTTCAAACACCTCCAGAGATGGTGACTCCACCACCTGCCTGTGCAGCCCATTCCAATGGCGGATCACTCTTTCTGTGAAGAACTTCTTCCTAAAGTCCACCCTAAACCTACCCTGGCGCAGCTTGAAACTGTGTCCTCTTGTTCTGTCATTGGGTGCCTGGGAGGTGAGACCAACCCCTGCCTGGCTACAACCTCCTTTCAGGTAGTTGTAGAGAGCAAAAAGGTCTCCCCTGAGCCTCCTCTTCTGCAGGCTGAACACCCCCAGCTCCCTCAGCTGCTCCTCGTAGGGATGTGCTCCAGCAACCTCACCAGCCTCATTGCCTTTCTCTGGACATGTTCAAGCACCTCGACATCTTTCTTAAATTGATGGACCCAGAACTGGACACAGTACTCAAGGTGTGGCCTAACCAGTGCTGAGTACAGGGGCAGAATGACCTCCCTGGTCCTGTTGGTCACACTATTCCTGATACAGGCCAGGATGCCATTAGCCTTCTGGGCACACTGCTGGCTCATGTTCAGTTGGCTGTCAACCAGTACCCCCAGGTCCCTATCTGCCTGGCTGCTCTCCAGCCACTCTGTCCCCAGCCTGTTGCACTGCATGGGATTGTTGTGGCCAAAGTGCAGAACTCAGCACTTGGCCTTGTTAAAACTCATGGCATTGGACTCTGCCCATTTGTCCAGCCTGTCCAGGTCCCTCTGAAGAGCCCTCCCACCCTCTAACAGATTGACACATGCTCCCAACTTAGTGTTGTCTGCAAACTTACTGATGCTGGACTCAATCCCCTCATCCAGATCATCACTGAAGATATTAAACAGGACTGGGCCCAGCACTGATCACTGGGTCACACCACCAGTGACTGGCTGCCAGCTGGATGTAGCTCCATTCACCACCACTCTCTGGGCTCAGACATCCAGCCAGTTCTTAAACTTTCTGCCAATATACACAACAAAGCACTGTTCCGGACTATTAAGGCATTCATGCAGCAGAAGTGGAGTGGAATGACTCCTGGTGCAACAGAATTTAACTGCACAGTCCCCTGTTCTGTGCCTTGTATCTGCAAAAAATTGCCTTTAGTGGCATAACAGACTGAAGGGTCTGAAGGACTGACAACCCACTTCACATGCAAAGTAGATGTTACCATTTGGTTGATGGAATACACAGAAAAAATTTTGAACTAACTGTCTACAATTCTGTGGCATTTCCTTTGTTAAATAGAGGCAAGACAGTAATGAACTTCTAACATCCAATTCTGAGTCACTTGATTTACAAAATACTTGTTAATATGCAGAATTCTAAAATATAATCTTTCCCAGAAAAGAAGGCAGTCAAATATGACACCTAAATTACTGACCAAGTTTTCTCTGCTCTCCCTGAATCACTGAAAGCTGAATGAAGTCCCATTAAGGGCTGCAGGGATGAAGGAAAAGAGCAAACTGGGCTGAGACTGGACATGTTTTGCAATGTGACAGCCCTCCCTGTCCCTCTTGCCCCTCTTCAAGTAACAGACAGACTAGGTCCATTATCTCCTGTGGCAAATCTCCTTGTGAAATGATAGTTTACTGTTCATGTTGAGCCTTAGATTGACAGGTTCAGTCTACAGTACTTCATTCACACACGAACAGTAAGATAGCTATAGCAAATAGTTTCCTCCCAAAGCTCTGTGCTATATACCATGACATCATTTATTCTTTAGGCTCCTGAGGTAGAGGGTTTACCCTTGTTCATTTTGTTTAGTGCAACACATGTGCACTAGGTTCATGCTCAAATTCATTGCACAATGAATCACAAGCCATAAATAAGAAAGTCAGAAGTAAACTGCTTTAAAAGGACAGGGATAATGTTTCCTATTCATGACCACTTCACAACTGAAAAGTTTCCTAAGAATAATATTAAACAGCATGGCCAAAGTTTCGTTACCTGTGAATCAACATCTGAATTTTACAGATAATTTATACCAGGAGCTGCTTAGGTGGAAACTGATCATGGTCATCTCACAAGTAACCGAGGTATTACACTGCATAACAAGCATGGCACTTAGGGCATGGTAAATCCTCGAACCAGATGTAGTGGGACTACACTTGCCCACAATCCAAACCAAGTAACATCTCCCTTCCCCTTCAACTTGCATTCAAACTGTAGCACAAGAAAATAAACTTTGGTTTACTTAGCAACATATCAATCTCCTACTGTGTGGAGTATTAGCAGTGGGTTTGACTGAAGAGGATAATCCACTTTGTAATTTAGTTAAATTACTAATTTTAACAAATACAAGTCCCCTGTATAATTTTGCAGTGCTTAAAGAATCCATCCTTTGAGTATTCTGTTCTAAGAAATATCAGCTTGTTATCATATTTTACATTTATGGAACATTTGTAACTGCTGTTGTATCAGGAAAAATATTAAATCTGCACAATAAGTACAAACTTTATATGAGAAAGTATACTTGTGTGTGATGATCTTCAGATGTCTGCTGAGACACCCACTTCCACAAAAGACACACACAAGATGTCTGGGGATAAACTCAACTGCCCCAGAAAGTGCAACTCAGTTAAAAAAAAAAACTGAGTTAGAAGCAACTAACAGAAGAACAAACAAAAACCACTCTCCACTCTATTGGCTGTAAAACCAGATGCTTATCTGTGTTCTCAATGAGAAGCATGGCTGAGAACCTCATCTTACAACAAAAATGCTTTAAAAAACCCATAATACTAACAAGAGAAAGCATTATTCTTCCCAAATGTGGTTTAAACTGTGCAGAAACAAATTTTGTTTAGTGCTGGCATAAAAGCTTTGAAGTACATCTCTGCTTCTCTAGAGGAAAGAAGGCATTCAGACTAGTGTAACAAAATCCAAATCATTCAGAATTTGAAATAAATTAATCTCCTAATCAGCAGGTTTCTTTAAGAATGAATGTCTAGAGAAAGATAAGATCTTCATGCAAAATGAAAGATATGTTTTATCCTGTCTGTCCTCCAACTTTAAAACACGTTGACTAAGAAATAGCAGACATCAAGTAGGACGTGACTGTATTTCGATCTAGGCCAGCACAGTCCAACTGGTGCCCATCGGCTGAATCTGGACCACAGGATGCCTCCATATGGCTTGCCACCTTTTCCTTGGAGGAGATAGGGAACAGCTGTTTGAGGAGCAAACGCTGCCCGAACAGCCAAACACCTCCTCCTGTGTCCGGCTGGCTCAAAGCCCAGAGCTGTCGCTGTGTTCCTGTGGAAGGCAAGGAAGGAACGGGGGAAGGCGGCAGCAGACCTCCTACTCACACAGGGACTTGAGCTCTTCATTTGTCTCAGAGAGACAAGCACGACCTAGCGAAGCCCATAGCTGATTCTGCGATGGAGAGGGGCAGCCATAGGAATGGTCCAATAAAAGCCTGAGATCTGCTATTACTGACATCATAGCTGGGGTGAGATATACTAGAAGTGACACAAAAATCAGGAATTTGGTGCATATTTGCAGAATCTAAACCATCTTACTGTAGATAAAGTGATATAGTGCAAGCATACAGTCAGTCTTCAGTTTACTGCCAGCAAAATGGATTAGTACAATATTTTGGCCTTCACAAAGAGGAAAATCTCAGAAAGGCATGAACATATTCTATTATTAACAGCTGATTGATTTATTATTGATCAAGCAGGACAACTCAAGCACTGAAATTCAGAAAAGGCAAATTAAACAGCAACACTGTTTTACCTTTGTAACTGCTCACCTAATGGAATTTTATATCTCTCCTTAAGGTGACACATACAGTAGACAAGTAAATAAATGGGATTTTATAGGATTTAACTGTGCCACCTTTCTTCCATCCATTTTTTTACAGTGTCATTGACATAACCTCTGAAAAAAGTTGTTTGATTGGAATGCTAATGAGTGTAAATCAAGTAAGGAGGAAAACTGAGAACCCTAAGGACCTATATGGTACACAATAAAAACTCTATTCAGGCTTCCAAATTAATTTGCTTTTGACTGCATATAGGTTGAACACTTTAGAAGCATTAAAATATTCTCCATCATACCACCTTAAAAATAATAAGCAGCTTCCAAACATTTGAATGGTTTAGAATATTTTTAAAGGTAGCATATTTGCCTGCATTCAACTCAACACATGCACATGAAAGTTAAATGGTGGTATCTTAAAGCCAAGTACAGAGAGACACCAGACATTCTACTTCTCACTGACCTGGAAAATCATATGCTTATTAGAATAGGACAGATTAGAGGCAGTACAGAAATGTAACAGAAGAGAGGCATAAGTCATATTGAAAGTATTATCACAACTTCAAAAACTGGTGTCACAATTAAGCTTTGAAAATTAAGATGTGAAATCTCACCTAATGTCCCAAATATTGAAGAGTTACATGTGATACTAGGTTTTGAAGATGCTGTAATATTATTTCGAGATCTAGAATTCAATGTGTTAAAACATCCTAACTAAAACAATATTCCAGTGCCTAACAGCTAATAACTGGATCTTAGAATTTCATTCATGCTCAATTAGTCAAATTTTATATCAATAATAAATCAAATTTAGTGTATGATCAAAAGGGATTACAGCGTCCAGGAAATTAAGTTCTCTGTCCAGTAGTAGACATGAACAGATCAAAACATCTTTGGACAGATTACTGCAAGGATTGTATCCACCACGGGGCTACAATAACACTTTCACAAGCTCCATCCAGATGCCAATACATACTAGTCAAGAAACTGGTACGAGAGTGTTCTGTGATTACAAACCAGACTGCAGCTATGTAACAGTATCTTGACAGAAGGCAAAGTATTTGCAAGTATTTCCTCATAAACTTAGCAAAGAAACATAAAACTGAGTCAAAGAAAATTAATCTGCTAAAATTTACTTAAGCAGGTGATTCTGCTTTCTCCATTCTCTTTAATTCTAAAATTCTAATTTTCTGATCTGTCGTGTACTGAGGAGCCCAGCACTCATCACAGTAGTCTGGGAATTGCGACGTAGAGGGGAAGGATCACCTCCTCAAACTTGCTGGCAACACTTCTAATGCAGCCCAGAATGTCATAAGCTCCTTTTACTGCAAGGGTACACTGCTGGCTCATGTTCAATTTGTCCACCATATTCATGGGATTATTCCATCCCAAGTGCAAGATTCCAGAGCTGGACACAGTAATCCAGGTGGAGTCCTACCAGGGTGGAATAGAGAGGCAGAATCACCTCCCTCATCTTGTTGACCACTGTTCTGATGCATCCCAGGACATATTTTGCTTTGTGGGCTGCAAGTGCACATTGTCCAGCTTTTCATATATCAGCACCTCCAAGTCCTCTTTCACAGAGCTAGTCCCAACTCCTTCATCCTCTAGCCTGTAGCAATACTGGGAGTTGCTCTGACCCAGGTGCTGGACTTTGCACTTGGCCCTGTTGAATCTTGGAGGGACCACTTTCTGAGCTTGTCAAGGTCCCTCTCGATGGCATCCTGTCCCTCAGGCATCTGAGTCACCACCTCACAATAAAACCAGCCAGCTTCCTCAGCACTTGTGGGTACATCCCATCAGGACCCACAGACCTGTGTCTTAGTTATGTCCAGTTTGCTTATGTATTCCCTGATGTGATCTTCCTCCACCAAGGGCACACCTTTCCTTGTCAACTTCTGTGCCTGATGCCCAGATTCTGGGGTTCCTGAAGACCAGTCTTATTAGCAAAGAATGATGCCAAAGCGACATTCGGTACCTCATCTTTTTCCATGTTCTGTGCCAGCAGGTCCCTGTCCCATACAGCAGCAGGTCCACGTTTTCCTAGTCATTTTTTTGTCACTCATGTACTTACAGAAGCTCTTTTGGTTACCTTTGACATCTTTTGCCCAGTTCAGTTCCTGCTGAGCTTTAGCTTTTCTAATCTCATCACTGTATGACTGGACAACGTCTCTGTATTGTTCTGAGGTTAGAGGTCCCTGCTCCCACTCTATACAGATTTTGAGGTGGTCAAAGTCCCACATGAAGATGAGGACTTGCAAATGTGAGGCAATTTCTAGCTGTCTGTATAAGGCCTCATCCACTCCTTCCTTATTCCTGTTGAGGCAGCCTACAGCAGATCATCTGCATTTCCTTAGTGGTCCAGAGACTACAGGTGAAAAACATTGTCTAAACCAATGCCAAAATGTCATTCTGGATATTTCTGCAAAAGTGATCCTTTTTCCAGCACATGACAGGCAGCTACATACAGATACCACTTATACATAAGAATGCCACTGAACACATAGAGCTGGCTACCACAGCAAAAGCTATGGCTAGCTGACAGGCTCTGCTAATTTCAGATTTAACACTTGAGTTAACTTCTAAAACCTTTGAAATTATAACAAAATTGAATTTTAGTAAAGCAGGTAATAACAGCCTTTACCACACCTGGAGAAAAGAGACAACACTGCTCCAGAAACAGTGTCCCAGACATAATTTGGGCACTTCTACCTTCTCTAAGAGCACTCGTTTTGTTGTCTTGTGTTGATTTAAAAAAAACCTCTCTGTAGTACACTACAAAGAGGCAAACAAACACATCACGAAGACCACTGCATATGCTTTTTAAAAAGGCTCAAACTTGGCTGTATTTTCTTTAGGAAGACAATCTCACTGTGAATGTCTGTAAACTATATGGCTCCCTCTTGTGCCTATTAGACCACATTTCAGCGTACAAAAAAAAATAAATGTCAATAATTTAACATTAAGCCATAAATGTTTGGGCTCTGTTCACCCTTCAGTAGGCATGCAATGCCCATAAATGTTAATGGAAGCTACAGGCATCCCTTACAGGGGAAAAGAAAACCCTGCAGTCTGCAAATTTTTTTTCTTTGGAAGAAACTACAAAAACATCTTGCAAACTGCAGGTCTGCTGCGATAAAAGCACTCTTTTGGCCATTCGCTGCATTTTGATAGCAATGCAGAGCCCCAATATGCCTTTAAAGTCTATCTGTAAGAACTTTAAAATATTTTTTTAGTTATCAAATTACATAGGTTTAGGAAGGTGTCAGTGTGGTTTATAGAGCCTGGCTGACATGCACAAGCATTTATTTTTGTCTACTCAGCCAACATCCCACCTGTTTCTGCTTATCAAACCAGACTACAGTGTAGCTTGCAACAGCTGTGAAACTCATAAATCTGCCCATTCTTCGTGTGTATCCAGACTAAGCACTTGGAGAAAGAGGCAAAACTGCAGAATTCTGAGAAAGTCGCCTTTACTGAGAAGCTAGGGAAATAAAACAGACCAGCACTTGTCAAACGATGTCTGAAACTGCACACCTATGAGAAGCCAAATTATTTTAATAACAGTCTAGCAATCCTATTCAGAAAGAAAATGAAGTATTTGAAGAAACTGTTAACACTTTTATTCCCTTGTCCATCAGAAAAATTCTGCAGTTTGCTTGCATAAAATATTCCCTTTTTCAATGGCCTTGTGTAGAATAGAATCACCTAGTTTGGAAGAGACCTCCAAGATCATCCAGTCCAACCTAGCACCCAGCCCTAGCCAGTCAACTAGACCATAGCAATAAGTGCCTCCTCCAGTCTTTGCTTGAACACCTCCAGGGACGGTGACTCCACCACCTCCCTGGGCAGCCCATTCCAAAGCCAATCACTCTCTCTGTCAAGAACTTCCTCCTAACATCCAGCCTATACCTTCCCCGGCACAACTTGATTCTGTGTCCCCTTGTTCTGTTGCTGGTTCCCTGGGAGAAGAGACCAACCCCCACCTGGCTACAACCTCTGTTCAGGTAGTTGTAGACAGCAGTGAGGTCACCCGTGAGCCTCCTCTTCTCCAGGCTAAACAACCCCAGCTGCCTCATCCTCTCCTCATGGGGTTTGTGTTCCAAGCCCTTCACCAGCCTTGTTGCCCTTCTCTGGACACGTTCCAACAAAACACTTTTTATTTCAAGATGCTGCTAGTTTTATTTTCTGCAGTAGACTAGCTATCAAGTCAATATAAGACTTTTGTATTACAAAGAGTGTATTTGTCAATTTTACAAAACAGTAGCCTGCATACCTGAAGCAGTATCAAAATCCTGATCACACAGGACACTTCTTATTAAAACACTAATGCTAAAGCAGTAGCAGTACTGAATGAAATGAGAGTATACAAAATCTAACATTCACTTTTATAAAGTTTGGAGAACACACTGTAATAGGAAAGTGGGTTTACTTAGCTTTTCTCTGTTTTTAATGATGATTTTTCCTCTGTCCATCCCTTCTTTCCCATTCCATATGCTCAGTAATTACCCTTAGCACTAGTACTTTGTGGGTCTGTGTTGCTCATAAAATGATACGAGTACATGCAAGTTGATAGTGAAATTCATTTCAGCTTTTCTAAATTAAACAAAATGGTATTTTGTTTTAGGGAAGAAGGAAGACTGCCCTTTTTTTTTAATTAACCTTTTTCTCCAAAAATGTTGCAAATTACAAGCTCCTACCAAAAAGTTGTTTTAAAACTTTTCCATGAGTTTTCATCAACAGCACTAATAATAGGTACTCAACACATTCACTTGGCACTCTTGAAGCAAGCTGAAATTTCTAATGTGATACTTACCAAAAACTAGTAAAGAAATACTCATCTGGAATTGCTGTTGTGTGGCAGTGCTGAAGCATGGCACCCAACAAACAGAACACATCTAAAATTTGCCTAATATTTATTACCACTTGTTCTCCACAGGACAAGTAAATAAAGCAAATTATTCCTATCCGATGTACCATGATGCTAATGTTCAACACGAAACAACAGCTATATTATACAAGAACATGAAACAAGTAATGAAGAATTTGTCAGGAGAATAAAAACAATCTGGTCTAAATTTAAGAAACAAAATCTACATCTAACAGTTTATACAAAAGGCAACACTACAGTATTAAACACTTTCTTGGGGATACTAATATAAAGCTCAAAGAAGACAGCCATTTCTTTAAACACTGTTTCCACAAAGGTTCCCCAGACCTTTGCTGCAGACCAGATCAAACTTGACCAGTCCCAACAATATCAGACTGAGAAGTCTTCCTCCATGAGCTGCCATATCAGCTTCCTTAAAATTGCAAATGTAAAACCGAACATGTAACAGGGCAGAGTATTAAGGGCTTGTTAGCATGTACAGCTAACTCCAGAATCTTTCACTAGGATTCTAAAGACAGTCAGCCTCTAAAGTAGTCTCATATACTTAATTTTCTTTACTCAGAACGCAGCTTTTCTTACTCCTATCAGGCAACAGCAAGGACTTTGATGTGAAATATAAATACTTATTTAGAGAGACATTACTTCAGCCACATTCATTTAAATAACACACAGATGACCTTTGATTAGCTTTAAGGGAGAATAAGAAAAACAGTGTGTATTTGCCATCCCAAAACTACATGAAACTTTCATTAAAAAACATGTTTTGTCAAGCATTTCAACTGCTTTCCATGTAACATATCTCATGCATCAAGTGGTATTACACCACTGCATTTTATATGCATTCTTTGGTTGGTCTTGCATCACTTCAATATAGTCTATGCGTATTTATCAATAACTGAGAAGCACTTCTGAATAAAAAATGGACAGCTGGCCATCAAAATCCAAGGTGCCATTCCAGTTCTCTATAAAACTGCATTTCTTTATTTTTTTTAATTAAGGTTGTGACCATATAACCTCTCACACAGTACTATTAGTGCAAGATTAGTCAATAAAAATGACAGAACTAGTCAGATAGCTAAACTATCACCAAATGAGCACAAGCAACATTTAGATAAATAGGATAGTGTTACACAATATTCTGCTAATAACTCTTAAAAACCAGTAGTATATTTAAGTTTGAAAATATTTTTTTAAAAGAATCTAAGACCTGTTTGCTCAGGCTGTATGCTTCAAGGAAAAAAAGTGAAAAGCTGGAAGGTCAGGTGGGCACTGGCAACTAGGACAGCACATGGCAAGAAGAGACAGTTGGCTGAACTATCGTTTCCTGAATCATGACACCTGGAAGGAAGAATTTTGTTTGTTTCTGATACTAAAGCTATTGTTCCTATCCTACTCCTTGTTTCAAAATGAAATGTATTTTATTTGGTTTTCTTTCACTATTATCAACAACTTTAGTTTTCAAAACTAAAATCCCCTCCACTCCTTATACTTGGTAAATTTACACTGCTTGAATCATACAGGTTCTTCAAATGTCAAACAGCTAAGCAAAATAATTTAACTTTTGTTAATTAAAAACAGTTAATAGAAAAGCTTTAGAACTCTGGTAACATTAAAGGAGAACAGAACTGCATTATGCCTTCTGACCTCCCTTATGGCCAAACAGCTCTCCACAATTGTGAAAATTCAGTCTCTAGAGTCATATGCTTTTTAACAGATCGTGCCACAAAGAGCTTTGGAAGTTTGGACACTGAGCACTGCTTTGACAATAACACATCACCATTCACTTATATTTAGACATCAGACAGTAACAGCTCTTAGAAACTTGATTTAAATGATTCCTTCAGAACACAATGAAAAGTTCACCTATTTCAAGCCTCCTCATACTCAAATTTTTACCAGATGTGTTTATTTTTTGTATTTGAAAGCAAATCAAAATAATGATGTTAAACAGAAATTAAAACAACAATTACTCCAGAGTCATTGGAAATACAACATATGCAATGGTTGATTCTTGTCAAGTAACAATTATAATTTTACCTTTTTTATGACAAACTATACATTTTTCAGAGGCACAGGTTGTAGATCTTAGCAGGTCAGCCAGCCCAAATTCCCACAAGCAAACTTCAAGCCTGGCTACCAGTATCAAGTTGAAGACAATAATTGGATCACTCTTATCTCGTTTTCCCCACAAGAAAAAAAAACCTCCAGCTTCCTTAGTCACTCCTTGTGAGGATATGGGTTGAAGAAAATTGCATCTTAATAGCCTCCCTCTGATCTTATTCCAGTTTGTCAACAAATTTCCTGTACTGGTGAGTATTCCAGATAAAGCCTTACACAATGACAAAGGGCGGTAATCAGTCCTCTCAACCAACTAAATACATTCTTATGTTCGTAAAATTTCACAGCACAGTTCAGTAAGCTTAACAGCAGTTCAAAAGCCAGTAGGAAATGGCTTTAATAATTCAAACTTCTAAGAGCAATGCACTTGCTCTATGCTTTAGTATCACTGTTTTCACACCTTTCTCAGTAATCACCCTAAGAACAACATACACTTCATTTGAGGTGCTTACCTGAATGACTTTGTAGAAATAGGCATACTGTCGAGCTGTGTTTTTATATTGGCTAAAAACATCATGTATGGCCTGAGTTGACTGAAGGTACTGCACTTCATCTTCTTCAAAATAGAGAGGAGTGTCATATTCACTGGGGAGTGTCTGGATGTAGGGTAGCCAGAAAGAGTTGGGGTTGGCTCGCTCACAAAGAAGATGGAATGCCAATGTTATATTGCCCATAGCTTGAAGAATTCGATCTTGAGAATACAGAGATCCTGAATTAGCACAGAAAGATGATACAGTAAATTAATTGTCTGTGGAAAACATCACCCTAGATTTAGTTTAAAATTAACATGATGAGGTAACAATGTAAGAATTTACAACAAAAAAAAAAGCTCTTACCCAATACTGAATTTTTAGCTGACTCAACTGTCATCAACAGCTTTCTAGGAACCCACAGAAACAATTCTTCAGCCTACAAAAAGGAAACACACACAGAGGGTCAGTTAGCATTTAAATGACACCCCAGGTGTCTCAAGTATATATCACCTTTAACTTAGAGGTTGTTTTCATTTTTATTCCAAAACAAAATTATTCCTTCTCTATCATCACAAATTAAACAAATACGGTCCATATTGTGGCAACCAAATGTGACGATCTGCATTACATAAAGCTTAAAACAAAGACACTCAGATTACAAAACAAAGTGCTTCAGTTTGGAACTACTAACACAGACTGCCCACATGACCTCAAAGCTACCAGATATTGCTATTAAGTTAAGTGATCAAATATTTTCCCCCAATAGAGTTTTACTCATGTTGCCCATTCTTATTTTACAAGAACTCTTCAGGATTTTTATCAACCAGTAGCACCACTTTTATTAGCTATGTGCCACTAAAGCCCTACAAGGAATATAATGTGTTTAATTCCTATAAAAGCTGACTGTTCATTAAAGCTGTTTCCTCATCTGTAAAATGGGAATTAAAAGAGGCAACTTTAAATCTTTTAACAGCTAACTTTTTGTCTCTATATGCTTACCTGATGATGAAAAACATTCTTTACAATTACCAAGAAATTTTGAGATTCTTTTTATTTTCACTGGAAAATAATATTGGAAATACCTGAGGCAAAAAGACCAGTGCTTTGGAAGAAGGGACATGAAAGAAGAGGTTAAGCAGATAAATAACATGGAAGAGAGGTAAATAGCGCAGGCAACAGAGAAAAAGAGACTGATTAAAACCTCACAGTATTGTCTAATAATCATCAAAACAAACACTTGATTTTATCGATACTTTTATTTCACTAGTGTGCAGAGTTGTGAGCATTCATACCAACAGTTTCACAAGCAGTCCAAATGGTGAAGGGAAGGTGGAGAGATTTCAGAGGTTTGCAGCCACATACAATTTTCTAATGTAAGTAAAATATTCACATGCTTACCTTTATCTCTCTCGTCGCTTTTAAACCAAATCCCTCCTCTTCAAAGTTAGATATTTCAAACCCCTCTGTGGATGCTCCATGTTCAGTTGCCCACTTTATTAATTCAGGAAAATAGTCATCTCTTTTTCCATCAAAGACAACAGACAAACCTGTATACACAATGCATTAAAAAAAAAAACAAATGCAGAAATATGCTGGAAAGACAAAAGAAGTTCAGTACAAAAGCACATGTGAAAAGCTGTTTGCTATACCAAAGCAATTCTACTTTGAAGTAGCTCAGTCAGAACTGGTCTTTGTTAAGTGTTACTCCGTAGTATACAAACATCATACTCAATTTTCATCAACTTAAATATTCTGCCAAATTGAGTTACCAGTCATCCTAAAACCACAACCACTTCAATTGAGCTGTGATGAAATATAAAGCTTCTCTCCTTCTTCTCCTTTTTAAATAAACTGAGCAAAAGTATTTCTCAGCTTAATACTGACAATAAATACAATCACTACAACATGCTAATACAGACACAAGGAGGAATTTGAGAGGCAAGCTGTGATTTTATTAATTCAGCACTGGAAATTCTGATAAGCATCTCTTGAGTGCCTTCTCTCACATACCAGACATTTAACTTTTTCCTGTAGCATACGGATCTACTAAAATAACTAAGGACTCAGCATCCTTCTGACATCACAGAGTTCATCCAAATTTTTATGTTTTGCTTCTCCAACAGACTTGTGAAACTACAAGCCTCATTCAAACCAGCAGCCCTCCCCTTTACTATCATCTGATTTTAACCTACACATTTTAGCTCCTGGTCATACTCAGCCTGTACCTTCTGTACCTCTTTGCCTGTGTTCTCTTCAACACAAACTCTAGTGTCAGATAACGTTAAACATGTCCAAAACCCCCTGAAGTGCTTAGGTCATTTTATGATTGACAGCACATTCTCAACAAGGTGCTTACATGCAAAGACATTTTTGTAGCATCACAGCATCATGCAGTTTGGAAAAGACTTCTACTCTACAAAGAACCTACTCTACAAAGTTCACCTTTAAACTCTATGCCCAAGCACCACACCTGAATGACCTTTAAACACACCCAGGAATGGTGACTCAACCACCTCCTTGGGCAGCCTATTCCAATGTCCGATTATTGTTTCTGTGAAAAATGAATTACTAATGTCCAGTCTAAACCTCCCCTGTTGCACTTTGAGGCTATTGCCTCTTGCTCTACTGCCAAATACCTGTGAGAAGAGACCAGCACCAGCCTCTCTACAATGTCCTTTCAGATAGTTGTAGAGAGTGATGAGGTCTCCACTTAGCTTCCTCTTCTTCAAACTAAACAGCCCTAACTCCTTCCTTCACTCTTCATAAGATTTATTCTCCAGGACCTTCACCAGCCTTGTTGCGCTCCTCTATACTTGCTCCAGCACCTTGCTATCTCTCTTGTATTGACAAGCCCAAAACTGGACACAATACTCAAGGTGTGGCCTCTTTACATTAAAAGGATTTTAGGAAAGTAGTATTAGTACAGCTGAAATATTCCCTCCCACTCTGAAACTTGCATTCTAAGCCCCAGAACCAATTAAATCTGCAGTCAGCATAAAGAGGCAAGTATAATCTAATGTTGCAGTCTTTGATGATGAAGTATAAAAACCCCAATAAAGTGTACTTTTAGTGCAATTAGAATGTGAAGTATTTTGGCACCTTTAAAAAAAACAAACAAACCAAATCAACCAACCAAACCAAAACACTGGCATTTCTCCTTTATTTCATACTCTTTTCAGTATATTGTTTTCTGTGGAATACATTCAGAGTTAAGGCCTTGCAAACCTAGCAAGATTATTTGCATAGCTTCCACAGAATTTAATAGGTGTTTATACTGTTTAGGACTTTGCTCCTAGGGAAGCTGACATGTTATGGCCAAGAAAAATGTTCTGTGCAGCGGGTGGGCTTACAGGCTGTATCCAGAAGCTAGTAAGATAGCTCTCAATCTGGCATCCAGTCACAAATTTGGCCCAATGTCCATCCCTGGAGGACCCCACACTGTTTAATACCTTCCTAAATGATCTGGATGTTGGGATCAAGAGCACCCTGATGAAGTTTACAGACAACACTAAAATGAGAGGGGAGGCTGACACTCCAAAAGGGAGAGTCACCTGCCAGGAAAACCTGGACAGGATGAGTAAGTGGGCTAGTAAGAACCTTTGAAGTTCAGTGGGGACAGATGTAGGGTCTTTTACCCAGGAATACACAACCCAGGAGTCTACCTCAGGGATCCACCTGATTGGAGAGCAGCCCTGTGAAAAAAAAACCTGAAGGTCTTAGTGGACAAGCAGCACAGCACGAGTGAACAGGGCACAGAAGGCAGTAAGATGCTAGGTTGCTCAGCTGAGGTAAAGATGCTTCTGCAGCAGCACAGAAGGCCAGTAAGATGCTAGGCTGCTCAGCTGAGGTAAAGAAGTCATTGTCCTGCTCTACTCAGCACCTGTCAGACTACACCTTGGTCCTCACTGTACAAAAAAAGATGTGGAAAGACTGGAGAGCACCCAGAGAAGGGCCACAAGAATGATGAGAGGATTGGAAGTCCTGCCACATGAGGAAAGGCTGAGAGAACTGGGTTTGTGCAGCCTTAAGAAGGCTTAGGGTAGATCTTATTACCACATAACAGTAAATAAAGGGTGTCTACTAGGATGATGGAGACTCCCTTTTTACAGGGAGTAACATGGAAAAGACAAGGGGCAATGAGTGCAAGTTATGCCTGAGGAAATTCTGATTGGACTCCAGAAAGTGCTTCACAATGAGAAAAGTTAAACACTGGAATAATTTACCAAGAGTAGTGGTGGATTGTTCAGTTTTAAGACTCAGCCTGACTGGGTGCTGGGCCATCTCATTTAAACTACACTATCAACCTAGAAAGGTTGGACCAGATCATCCACAGGCTCCCTTTCAACCTGACATTCTGCAATTCTGTGATTTTCTTTTGACTTCCAACACTGAGTACTGTATAAGGCTACTGGAAGCTTTTAACACCCTACTTGCATTTCAAACTATTCTGCAAACATCTTTGAAATTCTATCTCTCTCCGTGTCATATAATGTGGTGTGCTAGTTTGAAGGTAGCTAGAATGTTTTGGTGAAAAGAAATAGATTACAGACTGTGGAAGGAAAACAATGGTGATGTCTAACTCACTCATAGGCTTGCTGAGATGTATAAAAAAAAAAATCCAAACATAGATAAAGGAGTCTCTACTTCTTCTGCTGGGGAGCTCCGAGCTGCATCTCTCTCTGACCTCACCCTCCATTTCTTTAATTAATCCACTTTGCTTCCTAACCCCCTGGCCAAACCTCCATTCTTCCTTGGGACTGGGGTAAGGTTGAGAGGGGTAGGGGGAAGGTGAAGGGGTGGTGGGGAGCTGCTCCTGGGGACTCAGGTTTCTGGGAGGGCTGTTGTGTTTCTGTATTACCTTTTACCTTGTATATTTCTGTATATAACTGTATATACTGTAAATACCTGCTTGGATATTCTGCTAAGCTGTAAATAATAAGCTACATTCACTTTCCAGAGCTGGCTGAGTCTAGTCTGGGTGATTTCCAAAGTAGGGGGGGGGNCCCCCTCACCTTCCCCCTACCACTCTCAACCTTACCCCAGTCCCAAGGAAGAATGGAGGTTCGGCCAGGGGGGTTAAGAAGCAAAGGTGGATCAGCCAAAAGAAAATGGAGGGTGAGGTTAGAGAGTAAGATGCAGTTCAGCCAGCAGCCCAGAGCTCCCTAGCAGGCAAAGTGAAGTGACCAAGTGAACTTATCTATGTTTTGACTTATATTTTTATACATCTCAGCAAGCCAATGAGTGAAGAAGACATCACCATTGTTTTAATTTCTCAGCCTATGATCTAGTCCTTCTCACCAAAACATTCTAGCTAGGCTCAAACTAGCACACCAAATTAGAGAGAGGAACAGCTCCTTTAAATTACAAGAATTATTGCAGAATAATTAATTTCTACATTGAACAAAACATAGCTATACTGATGCAACTCTATGTTAGAAAATTAGCTTTATTTAAAATTTTGCTCATGAGTCAAACCAGGAAAAAAGTTTAGAAAATAAAGCAGTCCATTATCAAATCAAGAATTTTCTATAATCAGGATGTTTTTAGTTCACCTTCTGCAACCCAATATTCTAGTCAAGAAAAACAAAAAGTATGACACTTTAGGACTACGAATTTATTTGTACATCTTGAGTTCCCAACAGCAATTTATACTTTCTTTGCAAATGGTTTGAAGCCTTTATTAAGGTGGAAAACCATATAGTACAAATTAGTATGTCCCATTACAGAATAGTTTTGAAAAATACCATGCTATTCGTGCTCACTCTGTATGCAAAAAATGTGATGTTAAAAGCCATTTGTAAGTCAACGATGCTATGGTCAGTAGCTTTTGCCCTCTCCAAGAAAAATGAGGTGACCTACTAAATACTGTTATACTAATTCTACCTGAGCAGCCATTTTCCCCATGAATGCTTCAATCTTTCTAGCACAGAAAGAAGATACAGTGAACAGCCCTACACTAACTCTGATACTTTAACTTGAATTATGTTTTACCATTATTACATCATAAAACCCATGTCCCACATGACATCCTGGTTACCAAACTGGAAAAAGAGACTTGATGGGTGGAGCACTGCTGGATAAGGAATTGGCTGGATGGTCGCACGCAGAGAGTGGTGATCAATGGCACAATGTCCACCTGGAGACCAGTGACAAGTGGCATCCCTCAGGGGCCAGTGCTGGCACCAGTGTTGTTTAACATCTTTGTCAGTGATATGGACAGAGGAATCAAGTGCACCTTCAGCAAGTTTGCAGACACCAAGCTGTGTGACACAGTTAACACATTAGAGGGCAGGGATGCCATCCAGAGGGACCTGGACAGACTGGAGGGGTGGGCCCAGGCCAACCTCATGACATTTAACAAGGCAAAATGTAAAGTCCTGCACCTGGGTCGGCACAATCCCAAGCACAAATACAAGCTGGGTGGCAAATGCCTGGAATGCAGCCCTGAGAGGAAAAGGACCTGAGGGTCTGCCTTGATGAAAAGCTCAGCATGAGCTGGCAGTGAGCACATGCAGCCCAGATAGCCAACGTATCCTGCACTGTATCAAAATAAGCGTGGCAAGCAAGGCAAGGGAGGTGATTCTCCCCCTTTACTTTGCTCTTGGCAGACCAACCTGGAGTACTGTGCACAGTTCTGGAGCCCCCAACACAAGAAGGACATGTAACTGTTAGAGTGAGTCCAGAGGAAGGCCATGAAGATGACCAGAGGACTGGAGCATCTCTGCTACGAGGACAGGCTACAAGAATTGGGGCTCTTCAGCCTGGAGAAGAGAAGGCTTTGAGGAGACCTTATAGTGACTTTCCAGTATCTGAAGTGGACCTACAGGAAGGCTGGGGAGGGACTATTTAGAAGGTCTGGTAATGACAGGACAAGAGGTAATGGGTTTAAACTGGAAGAGGGGAGACTCAAACTAGATGTTAGGAAATGGTTCTTTACAGTGAGGGTGGTGAGACACTGGAACAGGTTGCCCAGGGAGGTTGTGGATGATCTGTCCCTGGAGGTATTCAAGACCAGGTTGGGTGAGGCCTTGAATGACCTGTTCTAGTGGGAGGTGTCCCTGCCTAAAGTGGGGCATTGAGACTGGATGATCTTCGAGGTCCCTTCCAACCTAAACCACTCTATGATTCTATGATAAACGTACCATGTGTTTATAGAAGTTACAGGACAACAAAACAATTAATTAAGTTCATCTCCACAGAGGTACAGGATGAAGTCACTCAAACTGCCAATAACTGATGTTCACAGGTTTAAAAGTTCTTTCACGAAGCAAGACTCTTACATGTTAGTTGAAATTAAAAACAGGTGTGAACACTTCAAGCTTCTAAGTACACTCTTCTGCTTTTTCAAGTGAGGACATGAACCAAACAATGTCTGTTTTAAATGCAGTCTAGCTTTTTTGTCATCACTATAAATATCAGGGAAGACAGAACTGGTTTAGGACTCTGCCACATATATCCAGCCTAAATCTATTCATTCTAATGTTATTTTTCTGCCATTAAAACACAACAGTCACAAAAGAGGTTAATTTTCCCAAAATTGTATGAAAATATTTTTTTACAGTGTATGTCTAAACAAAACCAAAACTAGCATGAAAATAAACCATCAATGGTGAGTTGTTGCAGAACGTACTGGAAGAAAACAGTTCTAACCTGAAAAATAAACATAACTTAAACTTAGTAAAATCAGCAGTAAAACTTCCTATAAATTGTGGTACCATAAGCATTTATTTTCCTTAATTACATACAGGTAGATTTATTATCTGATATATTTTGTATTTTGGTCATAATATAATGCAAAGATGTTGAACTGTCAAAACTGTTTCCATGTCCAGTAAAATGTTCAGGTCAAATGAAAACAACTATAAAATGAAATGCAAACTGTTCAGATTTACAGAGGCAGAAGGGCAGACTATGTGATCGGGAAGCAAAAAAGTCTTATTTTCTCAAAGGATTGTTTTCTTCTGGTCCTTTAGATTCTGATGACAATCTCAAGCTCTTTTTTCTACTTAGAAAGAATCATCATAAGGCACTTATTCAGAATGATAAGTATTAAAATGGTTAATGCCAGTGATTATGCCCACCATAAGATTTCAGAAACACTTGCCAAGTGTAAAAAGCAGCTGCATGCCAGAGAATTTAGATTTTTGTCCCAAAATAATAGGATTGCATAATATTTATACCATAATAATAGCAAACCCATTATTTTTTTGGAGGTGTTGATCGATACCCACCTGAACATGAGCCAGCAGTGTGCCCAGGTGGCCAAGAGAGCCAATGGCATCCTGGCCTGCATCAGGAATGGTGGGGCCAGCAGGAGCAGGGAGGTCATTCTGCCCCTGTACTCTGCACTGGTTAGACCGCACCTTGAGTACTGTGTTCAGTTCTGGGCCCCCCAGTTTAAGAGGGACATTGAGAGGCTTAAACATGTCCAGAGAAGGGCAACAAGGCTGGTGAGAGGCCTCGAGCACAAGCCCTACGAGGAGAGGCTGAGGGAGCTGGGATTGTTTAGCCTGGAGAAGAGGAGGCTCAGGGGAGACCTCATTGCTGTCTACAACTACCTGAGGGGTGGTTGTAGCCAGGAGGAGGTTGCTCTCTTCTCTCAGGCGGCCAGCACCAGAACAAGAGGACACAGTCTCAAGCTATGCCAGGGGAAATTTAGGCTTGAGGTGAGGAGAAAGCTCTTCACTGAGAGAGTCATTGGCTACTGGAATGGGCTGCCCAGGGAGGTGGTGGAGTCGCCGTCCCTGGAGCTGTTCAAGGCAGGATTGGATGTGGCACTTGGTGCCATGGTCTAGCCTTGAGCTCTGTGGTAACGGCTTGGACTTGATGATCTATGAGGTCTCTTCCAACCTTGGTGATACTGTGATACTGTGATACTGTGATTTTTTGCTGTCAATAGGCAACTCTTTAGGCAAATCAGTACTCTGGACTATACTTATCTTCAAGTAATTTGCCTTTACCTTTTTGCTTTTTGCGAATTTTCTCAACAAGTGAGCGAATCTGTACATACTCTTCCCATTCCTTACCAGGACCTGGTGTAGGACTGCTGCACTCTGGAAATAAAAATGGTAAATTAAAAGAGCTGTTTCATTTGTTTGTTTGTTGTTTTCATTTTTTTAATTTAATTTCACATCAGAAAATAGGTCATGGTTTAACAGCAACTAACTGAACCTTACCATCAGTTGTCCTTCAAACATCTTCACATGGAAAACGCTAATCTCTATTGTTACAAACATCTCATTCTTTGATATTGTAATTAATAGAGACTTAATTTTTTTTACATAGTAACTTACCTCAAGTTGTTTTATTTTTTTTTATATTCTTTCAGATACAAGAAATATCAACTGTTTAAAAAGCTAGGAAGAAAAAAAGGTAAACAACCAGATCATTAAGTAAATAGTCTCTCAGGTAAGACCAAAAGAAAAGAAGAAGTATTTTTTCAATAATCCAAGCAAAACACTCCTTTTAAAATAGTCTGCTTACCATATGCTTTTATTACAGCACAAATGACAATAACAGGATATAGCTTACCTTAAAGATTTGAGAATTTTGCTGGCACATATATTCGACCTACCCTGTCAATAGTGTTTTCGTAGATGCACATGGAAGGGGCAGGCAAAGGAACACCCAGCCGAGATTTAGCTCTAGATTATACCCACAGTGTCGCTGACAACATTTAAAATGCCAGCATGTGGATTTCTTGATCTAAGCCACATAAATCCAAGTGAGCAGTTGAAGATCAACTGATTTGAAAAAAATTTACATTGTATTGAATATGGAAGCTTGATCAAAAGAACAACTGATAGAAAATTAGAGCTATGTTTTATTTTTTGGTAGCAAAGCAGAGGACAATTGTAGCATAAGCAAACAGCTCCGTCAACTCCTGTCTCCTCTTTGCAACCAAATAATAATCTATTTTTTTTTACAGGCAACATTTAGATGTGTGAAATTTTGGACTTGTATTTCAAGAAGTGTAGCTCAGAACAGTTACTAATGATAGTAGCAGGAGTGTACAGCATGTTAGCAGTATCATATGAAATTATGCTCTGTTTTTCATATTTACTAGAAATAATGGTATATGCTAACAGTGATATACATACCATACCATCTTAAGCGGAAGTAGTAAGCTTGGTGACTTACAGGAAATGAATAGAATTTGCTGGTTTCAACTTAAAAAAAACCCAAAAGAATGTTTTCTAGTAGTCTTTTATCACTCCTCTTCATAGAGAGGCATAAAACTGAAACTTACTTTGCAGTAACTCGCTAATTAGATTCAACATTTCCTTTGGCGATACTGTCGCTGTGGCTCCTGTACCTGACTTCTGAGTTTTCACTCGGCTCTTCTTCCCCATCTTCCAACTAAAACAGATAAGCAAACTGTCACCAATTAACTAAGAAACAAAAGACAATCACGATGAATGGACAAGATGTTCTCTTATCACTTTAAAACAAAACAGAGGATGAGTTTCTGGCAGCTATATACATGCAAGTAGTATTTACATAGCCTGAATGCAAGACAACCATTCAGTGCATTCTGAAGCAGTATTTCATGTAGTTGCACATTATCTCAAGGTAATAAGAACCCAGAATTATATATAGGAAAAAAAAAAAAATCAGATCACTTGCAAATTTGTTAGTTGTGAGCAAAATCCAGGTTATTTTACCTCAGCAGCTGCACTGAGACATCATCTGAAATAGTATTTGTGAGTGCACTAAGTCAGTAATTAAGAATTGATAGAAAATTAAGTTATTTAATGCCAAAACAAAATATCATATTTATATCTTTACAGCAGCTTTTTGTTTGTTTGTTTGTTTGTTAAGGAACATGCATTTCTAGTTACCACAAAAAACAGGACATCACACTAGGCTGGCTTTCCAGCGTTCAGAGCCCCTTGTTCTCATAGGGGGCTTAAATAAGACAACATCTACTGGAATGGCAGCATAGCATGGCATGAAATAGCCATGGAATCTCTAGTGTGCATTGGGAGCAAATTTTGACAGGGTTCTAGGGAAAGGGTTGCGCTGCATCAGGTACTAATGAATAAGGAAGAACTGCTCCTGTATAAGATGGCCAACAGCAGCCTTGGATGCAGTAATCATGAAATGGTAGTGAGGCAAGAAAGGAATGAAAGAAGTAGCCTAAAGATCCTGGGCTCCTGACAGCAGGGATGGAGTTTGCTCAAGAAATGGCAATCAGAATGTCCTGGGAAGATGCAAAAGAAGCCCATGACAGCTGGTCATCTTCCTGAACTGTGCTCTCAGAGAACAAAAACAAGCCTGTCCAACATGTTAGAAAACCAGCAGACACAGCAGGAGACCAGGTAACCTTACGTGGGACTCCTCACTGACTGAGCTCAAATGAAATGGAAACATATGTAAAGTGGAAGCTGGGATAGGCAATCAGAAGGGAATATAGTCTCTGCTTGCCCAGACAGGGCATCTCCACTAGGAAGGCCAAAGTTCTGGAATCGAAATTGAAGACGGATGTGAATGGCAAGATGAAATTCTTCTACAGTAAGAGGCAGATTTGGGATAATACAATTTATCTGCAAAACTGGAAAGCAACTTACTGATGAAAGGTACACAACAAATTGAGGTGCCAAACATCTTTTGCAAGGTCTTTACCACCAGGTGTGCTATCAAGCTTCTCAGGTTTCTACTTCTATCAGCAAAGCTTGAGTGGAGGATCAAGCTAAAGACTATTCAGGTAATCTGGACCTGTGTAGGACCAGATAGGAAACAGCCAAGAAAACTGGCTACTGTCATTGGAAACCTGCTATCATCTTTGAAAAGTCATGGTGATTGCCTGCCACAGGAAACGGGTAACTTGCAAGCAAAACCCAACAGAAAGGAAGATGAGAGCAAGAGGGGATAAAGTATCCAGGTAACTAGAAAACAGTCTGGCTCACCTCATTTTCTGTACAAAATATAGAGTAAATCCTGAAGAAAAGCCATTTCCTGGCACAATAGACAAAAATGTGACTGGGATCAGACAACGGAGTCTCCTAAAGGCAACCCCTGCACAACTGACCAGCTGGGTAAAAACAGTACCTGAGTGATCAGTAAAAGTCAGTATCTTCTTCAGATTTGGATGCTAGGACAGAAAGCATCCTCAAATTTACAGATGAGATAAAGCAGTCAATATGCTGGGAGGGAACAGCCACCATTCAGAGGAACCTCAACAAACTGGAGGTGAAAACAGAAACTTAACAAAGTTAAAGATAAGTGTATCCCATATTTGGGAAGGAAAAACACAACTAAACAGTGTTATAATAGCTGCAAACTGAACTGGCCAGCAGCTCTGCGGAAGAGGAGATGGAAGACTCTAGCAGACAGCAAGTTGAATATAAACCAGCAATGTGCCTGTAAAGTGATGAAAACTAACTCTAGTTTGAGCTGCACAAGCAAGAGAATAAACACTAGGTCAAGCAAAGTAATTATTTGTTCGTGATAGCACTGCTGAGGTCACATTTAGAGTACTGTGCAGAGTTTGGGACCATGCAGCACAAATACTTGCAAACTGGAACGCATCCAGAGGAAGGGCCTTAAAACAGCAAAAGTGCTGACACATGACATGAAAGACATGATGAGGGAGTTATACAAATGATGGAGGCAGATTATTCCCAGGCAAGGACATCAGAAGGTGAACAGTCAACAGTCATATGATGCTGCAAGGGAAATTTCAAATAGGTATAAGTAAACTCCTCACCATGAGGGTGGTGGAGCAGTGGAATGTAGATTCTATGATTTAGCAGCATCTCCAAGCAACCTTGGAGAATTTAAATATTTGATTTGGTAAGGTCCTAAGCAACCTGATTTAACTTTGAAATTAAAGTAGAAAATCAAGCCTCTCCGTGGATCCCTTTCATTCTTCATTTTTTCTATGATTCTACACATTACTGCAACTGCTGTTTTCTCTTCTATATGGACAGGCTACATAATTTACATGGTACATAATACCTTCCCTTACATGACAGAAGGGTCAATGTCCAGTTCCTTCACAGTGAAAAGGGAGTCAGACATTCAGGTCACTTTGGCCATCTAAAAGATTTCAGCTGCTTGTGTCATTTATATCACTTCATCCACAGAAGCTAAGTTATCACACACTGCACAGTAAAATCCATAAAGATATTAAAATATTCCAGGTATTCTGAGCACTCTGTATGTATAAAAGGGATCTTTTTATCCTCGGTCAGTGCAGGCAGTTTAACCAATTATTTTCTTCCAATACTCTTATCAATATTTTTTGTTCTTTGTCAACTGGTAGTAATGCCACAATACACAACCAGCACCTGAAAAGCGGCTTCTCTACACTGACACTGCAGTTTGCACACTAAGTAACAGTATAGGGCAGATCTTTTAAATACAAATGCTGTACATTAAAAAACTTTAAGTGGGAAAAGTACATAATGCAGCTGTTTCCATTTTCCATTTAGATCAGAGTGAACAAGAAACTGCCAACTGGCAAGGCTTATTTTAAAAATTGATTTTGAACAACCAGGAAGCAAATTAAAGTTAACTTATTAACTCAAAATTAAAGGAGCTCAAAACTAATTGAAAAGACAACTTGTAACCAAAGGTGTGTGGGTGGGGGGAATCTAAGGCAAAACGAAAAGGTATTTTCAAAAAGGAAGGCAAACAACCCAAATTCTTTCATCTTTCAACACTAAACAGTGCAAGGAACAAGACTGTCCTTGAGTATACTGAGACTGAAGTCTTGGGGCATACTCTTTCCCATTTTAGTGCTCTCTGGTAGATAGCAGAGGCTTGAACAACCCATCTACACTGCTTAATTTTGTCAGTTACCTTTGAGTCGCATAACTTACTTTCTCAGGCTAGTTAGGATCCCACAGCTTCAATTTGGGAATAACACTGACTGGTTGTAACTTGAACACTGGGCTTCTTTTGAAAGACATTGCCCTAACATAAGTAATTATATTTGATACAAGATTTTATAACATTTTTCATCTCACGGGAAGCAGAAAGTAATGCTCATTACGAGATCCATGAAGTTTGGGTGGTAAAAGTTGGAAATAGGATCAATATAGCCTGCAGTATAAGAGAAATACACAGAAAACCAACAATAATAAAAACAAGAACTCAGAACTGCCTGATTTCCATGGGCTTCCCATTATACACTTTTTCTTTTTTTTACCCTGGCAATTTTCTTATACCTGTATAAACAGAGCTCTTTGTACAAAAATAGGTGCACATCACCTACTAATCACTTGAGTGTTCCACTCTCCCATATGCTGTCCTGCTACACTTTTTTACTCGCTTCTTCTCTTAAGAGAAATCAAGTCAAATGGGTCAGTAATGGATTAAACAGCAGGTCTGGGGCCAGAGTCCAAAATCTTCTGGGCAAGAACAATGCAATTCTCTAGTTGATTCCCACAGATGGTTTTCTACATTTCCTCCAACCATAATCCCCTGCACCTTTAGAATCATCATAAATTAAAGCATTCAGTGTATTCCATTTTACAACTTCTAACTTATGATGATATATAGTTAATATTTATGAGCATCCTGATATAAAGATAAGTTGATCAACTGAGCTTATCTTGAAGGATTTTGGTTTCTCATTTCTAAGTAAAAAGTACATTTCTCAATAAATTGAGGAGAGGCAGTCTCAGTAAACATTCTATACACAGAACTATCAAAATACTGCAGTTTTCTTTGTTTGGGTAATGTTGTTGTGGGTTTTAGTGTTTTGTTGATTTCTTGTAGTTAGAGCAAGTATCTGTTTGGAATATAAATATCAGTAGATTTTATGAGAAGAAAAAATAAACCAAGACAGTTGTTCACATTATACATGTGTCACTATGCAATCAGAACAATAATAACACTAACACATGACCTGAACAATAACACTAACACATAGCCTGCTCTAGTGGGAGATGTCCCTGCCTATGGCAGGGGGTTGGAGCTGGATGATCCTTGAGGTCCCTTCCAACCTAAACCATTCTATGATTCTATGAAGTATGAACACTGTATGCAGCCAGCATTCAGTTTTGAGTATTTCCCATGTTAGTAGAGAGAACCTGTTTCTGCAGTGAAAGCACTGTATTTGTCTAAAGATAAAGCTGATTTTAGAGTATGTGAACTGCAGCTTCTCAAATATGACAAAAAGAAAAATTAGAACACAGCATTCACACTACTGTCATAGCTGAATACTATTTTAAAGGCCGAAACAAAAACGTATCTCTAGCTGAAATCTGTGCAGGTAAGAAAATCCAGGCTAATACAACATCTGTTTCAGCTCTTACCGTTCAGATAACATGCCACCAACATGCCATAGGAAAAACAAGTTCAGTGAACACAGCTCCCTAGACTGATGGTGCTCTAATCAGAAATGCATTTTTCAGTAGGAAGCTATCAGTAGATGAAATAAGCTCTGTATCTTCACTCTCTCCTATGATGCATTTATCTTGTCTAAACTACTTCTTCTTAGTTACTAGGAAGTTTGTAGAGAAAATATGTTGCTTGCATGATTAAATCAGCAAGTCTCTCTCACACACAAAAGAAAAAACCAGCAGACTCCTGAGAAATCTTGTTATGGAAGTACTTATTTTAAGGAATCATCAATCTTGAAAAAAAATTTACTTTTTTAACTCAAATTCCCAAACAGGTTTCTACTTTCTACATTACTTACCTTCATTTACTGCTCAGTTACATGAAATAGAAGCATTTAAAATCTAATGCATCTAACAGCTGTATTGTTTTGTAAAAGCCCTAAATGTTGTTATACATAGCTACATAGAAAAAGTATTCCAAATACCAACCAGTGGAGCTGTGCAGCATAAAAACAAATAAGCAGATATTATATTGCATATTATTTGTATTCTAAAACCAGATTATAAAGTTGTTGTGGTTTGGTTTTGGTTTGTTTTTTTCAAAATTTCTGAACACACACACACACCACAATGCAATTTCATATTTGGCAAAAAAAATAATTAGCTGAGCAATGCTCTGCCATGTTTAACCAGCAAATGATGAGTTATGAGACCAAAGATGGAGAAAGCAGGCGTGGTTCCATTGGGAAATTATTTTTTGTAATTAAAAGTACATTCATAAAATTATAGCTTGTGAAACAGATTTTTATTTTTTATCATTTTGTTATTATCCTTTTTTTTTAAATTTATTTCACAGAAATTCTTGGAATTCCAATAATTTGCAACTTCAGGAAAAATAGTATTTTTAAAATTTGAAGTAAGATTTCAGGAAAAAAGCATCTCTTTCTTTGCAAGCGACGTAAATTATTGTTTAGAAAGCAATAAAGTACGTGCCTGCTTCTCAACACAGCAATGAAGAAACAGATTGTTTGCCAGTACATGCATGACAACAGAAGAAGCAATATAAAATATAGCTGCAGAGAAAAACAAACCAAAAAATCCTTCTGAACCAAGATGATCTGCAGACTTCATAAAATCTCTGAAGAAACAGTAATACACATTTCAGCTGAAAAGTGGTTTGGGCTTTTTTTTAAGTTGGCTTTTCTGGTTTTCTTCTGGTGAATATTTTTTAAAGTACTATGCTATGTTTCCTTTCAAGTGAATGTTGCTGACAATTCCTGAAAGCATTCTGCAAAGAGAGAGTACGCTGACAGCAGTGATGAATAAGCTTGGTAACACACAACAGCCACATTTCCAAATATAGTGCATCAACTGGCTTGGCATAAAGAATTATGCCAAAACTGGTAGTGAGGGGTGTAAATTATCCATCTCCTCCCTCTGACAGTGCTATTAAAGAGCAGTAGTGTTGTGTCAGACTTAGAACTTGTTTCCACACCATACACAAATAATTATTTTAATCAGTTGTAAAAATGCCTCCTCTTGACTTACAGCTTTAACATCTGAGCATGTTCACCTAATAGCTTTAGCAGGTAACCATGAGAAGTGTGTACAAAACCACTAAAAGCACTAGAGAACTGGTGTGACACCAAGTACACGTGTTTGAGGTTTGTTTTGTGGGTTTTTTCGTTTCCTTGTAGGTTTTTTGTTTTCTTGGGTTTTTTTTGTTTTTAAAACCCATGACTGTCTAAACATTTTATTTAAGAAAACTAATTCTTATGGTAATAGATTATTTGACCACAATGGCACGATGACATGTCTTTATGGGAGCAATTCCAGGTTTGGATACTAGAATAAGAATATTCCCAAACAATATTTCATGGAGAAAAAAAAAAAAAAAATCAGTTTAATAATTAACAACTTCCCCCTCCCCCCCATCTTCTCACATTCACATGACCACCATGAAGTTCAGTGCAGCACTAAAGCTGCAGTTAAGTTTGGTACTACAAAGATACCTACTTCTTACGAGATAAAAATGCAATCTTGTAACATTTGTTATGCAACTGTGAATACAATCCTTGTGCTAAGCAAACACTGTATTGAAGTATTTGTCTTAACTTTAAAGAATTTATCATACGTGATGCAGATTCTTCTGCATGTACATTACCCATTCCTACACTTTTTCCAGTGGTCCCAGAATCCCTGCAGCAATCTCTGTTACCCTCCTCATCTCTTCCAGGACCCTATATTCCTTTCAGTTCCTACTCCACGTGACTTGCCAGGCAGCATCTTCTTCTGCAGGTTTCAACATAACTGCATACATTGAGCAAAAACATCAGCATACATGTTGACTGACTAACAAACAGGCCAAGAAGATAGTTTACTATTCTCAACACAGCTTCTTCTCCAGAGAGCGGATCAACTTATGCTTGAGTTCTCCCATTCTGTCAAAATTGATTAAAAACATCCAACAAGTGATCAATGAAGCAGGAAGAACTGACTAGCAGACAGAACTGGTATGCCCCTATAAGCCTTATTTACTTCAGCTATTACTTTTACTACTTTACAGAGTAGTAAACCAGGTACTCAAAAAATTGCTGAGTTTTTACAATAACAACCAAGTTAGGAATCACTACAGCAAGAGTTATCCAAGTTTAACTTTGCTTCAAACATTTAGTATATTTCCAGTTTGGTAGCTTAACATTGTTGCTTCTTTAATTCAGATCCCTGTAGATGCTAACTACATTATGTACTTATTACATAATAGTTCCTACCCCACGCATCTTCTTGACATATACTAGCACAGAAGGTGAGGGGTGCAGATCTAGAATCAGTATTAGAAGGACAGATATGGGTCGACAAGGGCAGACAAGGAGAAAAGAAGGGAACTGTTGAGCCATGCAAAGAGCATGGAGAGGTGAATATAGTAGGAGGCTGTGGGATATGCTTCTTGGCTGCACCAGGAGGGAGGACAGATGAGTAGGATGCACACAAACCAAACTTGTAAATTTCTTTTCTAGTTTGATTGCCTAGACTAAGTAATTTGCTACTTCAGAGAGAAAAGTGTAGCATCTCTTCTATCAACATATGTTGAGCAGCCAAGGTTTTAGGGCACAAGCATTTATAGGCAATTGACAGGAGTCTCCAGTCTGTATGTGGGAGAACAGAATTTTACACTTGATATGACCAGTTTTACAGGAAATATGATCTTTCTCTTCCACTGATCAAGTTGGGGGTTTGTTTTTTGGTTTTGTTGGTTTTTTTTTCCTCCTAAACTTGAATCTCATGACTGTGGGTAAAAAGATAAATACATTTTGTAGCAAACAGAAAGCATGAAATCAAGAAGTGTAAGAACAGTGTGGGTGGAGGAAGAGATCTGTGATCTTTAAGAAAAATTCTGCTTATACATTTACATTGAACACTAAGTTTGCTTATGAAAACCACCTACAACATGCCACTTGGAAACCACATTAACACTCCCATCACTCCTAAGGTATTGATGTAGATGCTCCCAACTAAATAAATGATGAATTACTTACTGATTCAATCCTTTTCTTCCCATCTTTCAATTTCTCCCCTTTCCTGTATTCCATCCTGCCTGTTCTTGATATTAATTCTCCCCTCCCACCACTGCCCCTTCTTTTTAGTTCAATGTCTTCATTTCCTCTATAAGCTTGCCCCAAAAGCTCTACTAAATACAACGGCATTGCAGTTCACTGTATTCGTATAACCTCTTTCTCCAGCATGTTTTTTTTCTTCTATTTAAGCTGCAAGGAGGTTGGAAGCGGGACCTCCTGTGATTATATAGAGCTTATAACAAGGTAGCTTTTTTGTTTGGTTGTTTGGTTTTTCAGCAGGGACTGAAGTATTGCCGTAATACTCATGACAATGCTAACAACTTAAAAAACACACTACTAAGATTAATGATAAAATGCCCTTATTTTTTTCCACTTTGTGTTTTAAGTGGAATGCAATCCTAAGTAAATTTGGTTTTCTCAAGAACTCCTTTAGCCATAACATACACCATTTCCTTCTTTAAGAGGTAGCTTTAATACACTTGTTCCTTGTAGCAAGATGCTGTACTCTGGTAGGTTAAATTCACAGATCGACTAATAAGAGAGAGCTCTAGGTTTTTCTGCTGTCACAAAACAACTTCCACTCCTCAAATACAGTTCCTTTTTCTTAGTTAAGAAACTGTAGCCACTCTTCTTTATAAAAGGACTGGCATGCTTAGATTTTTCATCTGATCAAGTCAGAATGCTATCTCCAGCAGCAAGTCACAGCTCCAAGCTCATGTTCTGCTGGAAAAGAAAGACCCTGGCACACAGCGATACTGGCTACAGATTTTTTCCAGTTCCATCTTAGGAGATTCTGCCTAGCATTCCTCCCTCCTTTTCTACTGTCTGCTCCCCATATTTGTAATCCCTTAAAGTCCTTCTTCAGTCTTATAGATCAAAAAAAATCCACTTACTACATTCCCTAGTATCTTCCCATCTCTATAAAAAACAGCACTGAGCAGCATCTACCATCTCCTGGAAGAACAGCGAGAACAGAAGTTGCTCTGCTCCGTTCTAAAATCCAAAGTTTTCATCTCTGTTTCTCTTCTCCCTTCATCCTGTCTTTTACCAGAAGTAACTGTGAGAGCAACCAAGAGCAGGTACTTTGAGAGGTACAGGAAGAGCGTTAACAGAAGGCTTTTTCTCCAATACGCTCAAGCTGCAATGTAACAAGCTTCCTTTCTTGACGAGGTTGTAAAGTTCAGATCAGCTTCTACTTCATACACAATTTTGGTTTTATTTTCCTTTCAAAGGCCTGACTTAGCTATGTGACCCATTTCTAATGGGACTCCACACATATCCTCTCCCAGGTACAGCAAATAAAATAGGTTGTCCTCATCATGTCTTCCTAAGTTTAGCTCTCTGCAAGCTTCATAGTTTTTGATTTAGGTATTCCTTCCCACACCATTTGTCTTCCTTCAAAATCAATTAGCAGATGGATTTTATCCCCTTCAGGGGATATCCTTCAGGAAGCAGGTATCTGTTATCTCTGTCTCCACTTTCTAGCCTACTTGCTTCTCCCAACAGCTGTTTTCTTGTGCTAGTTTGAGCCTAGCTAGCATGTTTTGGTGAGAAGAACTAGATGATAGGCTGTAAAATGAAAACAATGGTGAGGTCTACTTCGCTCACAGTCTTGCTGAGATGTATACAAAAGAAGAAAGGCAAAACAAAGATTAGGGCATTTGCTTCTTCTCCTCGCTGGGGAACTTTGCCTGCTGGGGAGCTCGTGGCTGCTGGCTGGACTCCATCTTGCTTTCTAACCTCACCCTCCTTTGCTTGGCTGCTTCACCTTGCTTTTAACCCTTTTGGCCGAACCTCCATTCTTCCTTAGGACTGGGGTAAGGTTGAGAGGGGTAGGGGAAGGTGAGGGGTGGTTGAGAGCCCCTCCTGGGGACTCAGGTTTCTGGGAGGGGAATTGTGTTTGTATTACCTTTTTTCCCTTATATATTTCTGTATATAACTGTATATACTGTGAATATGTGCTTGTAAATTGTGCCAGCTGTAAATATAAGCTTCATTCAAATTTCCAGAGCCGACTGAGTCTAGTCTGGGTAATTTCTAAAAGTGGGGGGGGGCGGGGGACACCCAAACCATCACATCTCTTTAAGAAATCTACCAAGCCAGTAGTTGTAACTTCCACTGTTCCTTAAAGCAGGTACAGTATCATCTAAGTACAATCATCTAAAATTAACCCATTAGAATAAATTCTTAAACACTGAATAATTGAAAACTACTAATGAATAAAAAGTCTCATACTAAAAACATCTCTCAAGTTTTCCCTAGTGAAAAGAGCTTAGTGGCAAAAAAGAAGGGTTACACATATATGCCTATATTCTTTAATGTTTCCAAATGAATGCTTTATTTCTCTTCCTACAGAACGGGTTTGAGTAGTTATAGCATTTGTCACTACTTTTAAAACAGTTAATGTCAACAAAGTACATCAAAAAACATTGTGAGACAACATTTTTTTTATCTTTGTACTTAATTCAGAAAAATCTAGCTCATGTAAAGCATCTGTTTTTCTAAAAGACCCTGTTTTTACTTGATTCTACAGCTGGGCTGTTCTGTGGCATAAGACTGTTGCACTATTTGACTTGTGTTTCAATAAACACAGATGTAAAGTGAATGTTGGTTGTTTGTAAGAACACTGCATACATGTTTTATGCTAGAAGAGTTGTTTGCTGTGATGGTGTAATGCCACGAGCAACTCTTCCAACATTTACAAGGAACTTTTAAAAAAGGTTTGTTCTACAGAAGGAATGAGATTAGTTGGTGGTAATAGCTACGCTTACAAGGCCCACAAAAGAAATATTGCCCAAATCATAAAACCATAAATACAGAAAATATCAATACTGCCCCAAATCTTTGTTAGCCAGCATGTCTGTTGTGGTAGATCTGATAGGCCCAAAATAGGCTTACAAATGTGCTGCCTTGCTTAGGCATGTTTTTCTGCTCCATCAGAGAGGAGAGTGCGGGAAGAGGACACAAAAGAACCTGTAGCCACTGAGTCTGGCCTGCCCAGGGTCCTGTGGTAAGGTACACACACTTAGCTTGTGCCTGCCTAGGGCAAGGCCTGTACTTTTCCCACATTTGGGTAAAAGCAAGCCTATGGCTTTGCCTAATACGGTGTGGTTTGGCTACCTGCCATCCCGATTGGTCATTCTGTGTCCAAAGGGCAATTCATCTCGGCCCACATTGATAAAAGGATATACGCAGGTAAACAACCTGCTTTTGCTTCCCTGCTCTTTGCTGTGCTTTTCTGCTGTACTCAGCTGTCCTCTGCTGTTGCCTGCTGCAATTGCCTACTGCCTTATTGTTTGCCTGGTAAACTCCACTGCTGCAAGTTACCAGGAGCACACCTGGTATGCCTGCACACGACTGGCCTGTGTGGTCAGCGTGACATCATGCTGAGATTGCACAACATCCTGCCTTCTGCACCTGAAAGTCCTGCTTAGAAGAAGCCAGGAGACAAGGTCAAGATGGTTTGCATCCTTTCCCCAGGAGCTGGGAAGAATTACATCTCAACATCCAACAAGACAGAGTTCCATGAAAGCGTTAGGACACTATCTGGACTGTGACTAAGCCCCACGAGCGGGTAATAATAATTTGTGAGTAAATGCTTAAATACCTCTTTGTAATTCTCCATTGCCTTCTGCCATAGAGCAGAAAGAGCTCCTTGAGTCCATCTACTGGGCAAGCGGCATATTGACCACAAGCTGCATTTGACCATGGGAATCTTCTCTTTCAGTTTAATTAATGTTTATATATTTTGCTGGTTATTACTAGACCTAGATATTCTCCATAGAATGTTTCCATGACCGTGTAAGAACCGAAATATTATTCAATCTAGTGGTCAGAGGTGGCAAGAGTTCTGAATAGCAAAATTAATAAACAATATTAATTTTGGAAAATATCTTCTTGCATTAATTAATTTCCCCTCCATAACAATGTCATAGCTATGTGAGTTACTTTGGTTTTATCTATTATTCTGTACACAAACATCAGGAGATAACATAGTATACAACACTGAATTTGAAATGTTCGTGTGCTAAAACACGAACTAGGAACTACATCACATTTGCCTGTACTTAAACTAGTATGCATAGATCCAAAATTCTATATCCATATCCAAAGTAGCTTAATCCAACTTGTTCTGCTTTCCACAGCAATGTGCCAGCAATGTTCAAATTCACTTTAGTGAGTCACTGCAGTGACTTCTTGAACCATGCCACCATGCTCAGACTGAGACAGAAGGTTGGTACAAATGCTCACTATACAGAATGTGGCAAGCCATGATACTGTTCAGTGGCTTCAGACATGAATATACTCCCTCTAACTTTATTTAATGGTTAGGCTCTAACCATTAAAACTGTTGTCGTAGTAGGCCTGATGGGCCAGAAATAGGCTTATACATGTACTGGCTTGCCCAGGCATTTTTTTCTCCTGTGGTAAACAAGGTACACCTTGTGCCTGCTTTGTGCAAGGCCTATGTTTTTCTCAAATTTGGGTAAAGCAAGCCTCTGACTTCACCTAATATGGCCAAGCTTGGCTAACTGCCATTCTGATTGGCTCTTCTGTGTCCAAAGGCCCTTTAGTCTCAGCCCACATTGATAAAAAGAGATACGCAGGTAAACAACATGCTCTGCCGCGCTCTGCCATGGTATTCGTGCCTGCTGTTGTCTGCTGCCATTGCTTACTGCCTTATTATTTGCCTGAAACTCCACTGTCTCGAAATTACCAGGGTGACACTCTAAATGCCTCCACACGATTGGCCTGCATGGCCAGTGTGACACCGTGCTAAGACTGCACATCACAAGACATTCTGCCTACACCTGAAAGTCTCCGGCCAAGATGGGAATTTCTGGAGATACAGAGATTGTCTAAAGGAGCCAGGAGACAAGGTCAGAGTTTGTCTGCCTCCTTTCCCCAGCACTCTGAAGCCTGGGAAGAATCAGAAGTCTCAGTGGTTGGCAAGGAAGACAGAATTCCCTGAAAGCATTTGGATACTGTCTGAAGCTGTAGTTAGCCCCGCAAATCGGGTAATAATATTTTGTCAGTAAATACTTAAAGCCTTTGTAATCCACCATAACCTTCTGCCATAAGCAGAAAGGTGCTCCTTGAGTCCATCTAGTGGTAAGCACTATATTGACCACAAGCTGTATTTGGCCGCAAGAACATTCTCTTCCAGTTCAATTAATGTTTATATATTTTGCTGGTTATTACTAGACCTAGGTATTATTTGTAAAATGCTTCCATGACTGGGCAAAGAAATGATTATTATTAAACTTAGTGGTCGGGGGTGGTGAGACTTCTGAACATCAAAATTAATAAACAATATTAATTTTGGAAAAAATATAATCTCATATTGATTAATTTCTCCTTCGTAACATTGCTTCTTCACAGGGTAAATACAGTACACTCACTCAAGCTACTTTATGCAAACCTTATCATCAATGACAACTTGCATATCCAAGAACTAGGACCTTTTATCACCATTTCCCATGTTTTTCTTGGAGACAGTGACAACAGTAAGAGAAACAGTCACTGCCAGTGACTATGAAGGCATGAGTAAGAGTTAAAATTCAGCAGTGTTAACAGGGGTGAACAAAATGGTAAAGCAGTTACTGCATTGTTGCAAAATGAACAACTAAGAGCAAAAGTTCAGTCCCCATTCAAGACAAATGACCTTCTTTGAAATTTTTACAAAGCTCTGCATGCAATTAAAATTTTCAGGATGACTGTATCTAAGCACACATTATTTCAGTACTGGGGGAATTGTTTTTTTTTTCACCCTAAATATACATTTCACATGGGTCAGTCCTTACTGCAACTTCTTCTTAGTCACTAACAATCATCATAACTTTAATCACCAAAAATGAGGCAGCACATTTTTAAGGAGGTAGAAGTAGTTCTTATAACAAGAAGTTAACCTATTCCTCTGGGTATGTGCTACTAGAAGAAGTGTATGTACCATCAGATAAGTATTTTGTATTTAAATTCTCTGGATGCACAGAAAAGATTGAATGGATATAGGATAAAGATGACTACTTATTACTGCATCTGCTTCATATAACAGCTAGAGCAGAAGAAACTGAGCCTGGCTGAACAGAAAAAAAAAAGTTCTTGGATATTACCACATATGTTTGTGATTTTTTTTAAGTCCTTTTTTAATTGCATTAGTCAATGGCATAAATAATGCAAAACTAGGCAATAACATATATTCCAATTAACTGGACTGTCTCCAAGGAAGAGATTTAAAGCTTAAGATGCTTAAAGCCAAGGACTACTGTTTAATTGCAACAATAATTCCACCTAAGTGGACTGCCCTCAAGCAACCTAGCAGCAATTGGGCCCATGATTATTTCTATAAACTGAAAAATTCTCTTACTAGTCCTGTTTGGTTTTGGGTTTTTTTGTGTCTTAACACTCTCTGCTTTTTACACATATTACAATTCCAACTCAATGTACTGTTGCCTGCTAGACTGCTCCTTTTCTAAGCAGATGTAGGGTTATCATACAAAAACCCACACCTCCAACCATGGTATGTGTAAAAGTGATCATTACAGTCCCTGGGCCTTTGTGAAATAATTAATCCATATGTTGAAGTTTATTCTCTGAACAACGAAGTGATATAGGCATAACTGTACACCAGATATACCATATCACCCTCATTCAAAAGCAGTTCCTATTTATACACTCACTGTAATACACTGTGCTGGTTTAAGGCTAGTTGGAATATTTTAATGAGATAAATTAGATCATTAGCTGTGAAAAAGAAAATAATAGTGAGGTTTCTATCACTCATTGGTTCTCCTAAGAGATATATAATGGCCCTAACAAAAACAAAGGTGCTACCCTCTTCAGTCTGTCTGGCTGCATATTGCCTTAACTCTTCTGTATGAAACCTATTTAACTCTAACCATTTCCTTCTGACTCCTTGTTGGCTTCTGACATCTCACCTTGGATGTCTGCAAATTTATCACGTCAGCTGTACAGAGCTTTATCTGGTTATTTCTGAGATAAGAGGCGGGAGGGAAAGGAGGGGGGTTGGTCGGGAGCCCTCCTGGGCAGTCTGGCTGTTCAGGAGGGATTGTGAATTTCTGTATTACTTCAAACTTGTATGTAATTGTAAATATCTGTAAATATTGTGTACATACACTTGTAAACTTGTGCTAGGCTTAAAATATAGCTTCATCCTTAACTTCCAGCCACCTGAGTTAGTCTGGTGAATCTCAGGGGAGGGAACTCCCAAACCATGACATACAAGAAGTGACAAAAACATCTTGCAAAACTCTTAATGAAAGGAGGATTGTAAGATGACATCTAGAGTAGAAAATGAGTTTCTACAAGATTTAAGACCTGTTCCATTCTCTGCAGCAGCACATGTGATCTTGGCCTCAAAATCAGTTTCCTTACACATTGATGCCTTGTAACACCTTAAACCAACCAAATGTTTCAGTACCACTGCTGAAACAAAAAACCCCAAATACTCAAGGACCTATATTTGGACACTGAATTGATGCTACCCAGCATGCTACCAATTAAATTGTGCTTGAAGCTAAAAGTATCTGATTTCAGCAACAGTTTAGCATTGTTTCCTGGAGTACCCTGTCCTTGAAGAATAGAATTCAAGCAGTTTTATAATAACCACTGTGTTTTCCTCTAGACCAGAGCAAAGCACAGCTGTTCCATCAAGCTTCTACCCACAGCATATTAACTCCCTAAAGGTGTGATCAGAGACGGTACTGATGGCACTTCAACTCAACCACCAGTGTTTAGGATCACTACCAGGCTACAAAGAACAAAACACACCTGAACAATAGAGAAATGTCTATTCAGTGCCCAATCAATGCAAAGGACCTCTAGGCTGTGGCCAGGAACTGCAGTGCAATCTTGTGTGAAGTTAAAAATAAATATGTAGAGCTGCACTAAGTATTGTGTCTTTTTTCTTTAGCCTTTCTAGGACATGTGGGAATAGGTATGCCAGTTAATATGCTTGCTGTTAAATGACATAGTATGTCTTGACATCAGACAGCTACTGTTGAAAAGGAATGGAGTTCATGGTAGTAGGGAGCTAAAAAAGGAGGTTTGGAGTGGCACTCCACCTCCTTGAGTGCATACTGCACTTTTTCACACCACATAGTATGCCTGTCTGCATTCCTGCTGTTGGTAGGGAGGAACATTAGATAGTTGTATACAAATGAAAATATCACTGGTCATTCTTGTAAATAATGAAGTCATCATTATTATCATTCATTCCATATGTACACACATGAAGTTTGAGGAAAATTGAGTTCTTGGTTGTATGGAAAGGTCACACTGTGTCTGCCAACACATAAATTGTAGCAGTGCAAAGGTTTACTGGAACGCAAGTGATTAAAAGAGCATCTCCAGAGTACTTTTTAATAGCTCCTAGGAAAAACTTTCCCAATAGAATTATTACAGACCTGTCCCATAGCAGGGACTAATGATTAGGGCATATTTTTTTTTCCCTCCCCCCAGGGCAGCCTTCACTGAAGAGATTGCAGTTCTCAAGCCCAGTTGCAATTACATCTGGAGATACTGTAATTTTAGTGTCCTTGGAAAATGCCCATAGCAGATTAAGTGCTCAGTGTTTCTAAATCCCAAAATACTGCTGTGACAGTTTGGAGAGGAACTTCTGACAACATTTAAGTGCTATGCACATCATAAAAAAAGAACTTAAGAAGCCTCTGTTATGAATGCCTGATAAGTGATGCAATTGAGGGTTTCACAGTTGGAAAGCCTTCCAAACCCACTTGCCTTAAGCCCACTCCCTATCTAGTGGTTAAAATGGTGACTATTCTAGAAAGTGAGACTAGAAGTTTCAGGCAAAATACTGTGAGTTTCTTGATTTCTTTATTCTAGACAAAAAAAAAAAAAAAAAAAAGAGGAAGGCACAGGTTCCTCCAAGCACCCTTCTATCTTCTGGCACTCAAAATTGACAACTTAAGCCCTTAAGAATCTCCTTCATGTTTACTCAAACTGGTGACACTTCAGTGGTTTGAAAAAATACAGCTTTTAACATAGGTCTTTACTGTGCTGTCAGAAACAAGAAAGATGCAAGAATGTTAAATATTAGTTACTTTCACCGCTGAGCCTTCAGATGTTTGACAAAATAGTAAGTGTATACAGGCCACAAGGCACTCTAAACTGCCATCAGCTTTTCAGAACTGAAATCCTCATAGTTCAGAACTACGGTAGAACTCCTTGGTTACACACACACACACACACACACACGCCCTTTTTTTGTCTTCCCCCCCCCCCAGTATATTTATAGGTGACAAAGGAGAGCAAAACACGAATATTTCAAACATTTATTTTAACATACAGAGACTAAACACATTGCCCCCCTCCAGACCCAGAACACATCCAGGTAGACCACATTTCTTTCTGAGCAAAAGCCAAAAGCTCTCTTTTCTGTATTAAGACAGAACAACTGAACAGCATCTTTTGACAAGATAACTGCCTCAAGTATACTATACACTGTTAACATGCCTGCTGAAAATCAGTTTTGCTACCCTGCCTCTCACTAACCTATCTTCCCCCCCCACAATGTAGCCTATGCACCAAAACCCTGAGAAGGGCTGACCAAACCCTACAAGCAATAATTCCACGTGTTCAAGTAAGGACCTGCAATCATTTCTATAGTTGCCCTACCAAACCCTCTAGGAAGCCTGGTTGTCTCTTGCCTCTGGCCCCTTCAAACTAAGAGTTCAATGTTATTTCTAACTACCTGCATTTTTTTTCCCCCTGGGACTATCTCATTCCTGCCCAGCTAACATACTGTCCTCATATTCAACTGTTTGGACTTTCAGCAGTGTCAAGCCTCTGGAGATCCAGCTCCTTTCAATCTCATCTTCGACTTGCATTGCTTCCTGTGCCACAGCATAGAGCCACAGTTCAAGAGGTGATTTGAAGGCCTGCTGCCATAGGTAAAGCTTTCTTTCCCTCACCAGAAATATTGCTGTTTCTTTTTCTCTGGTAAAGGGCCATGAAAGGGACATTGCATTAATGAGCAAGCCATATCTGAGATACTTGAAAGATGAAGCTTATATCCATTAGCCCAGTATGAAGATTTGTTCCTATCTAATGTGATCAAGAACAAGAAAAACAGTATCAGAATGAGTTCTGACAAGAGCAACCAGTATTTAATATTCTGCTTCCCAATTCTTGTAGCTGAGCTTTCTGCTTCCACAAACTGAACTGCGACTTACTAGTCTAGCAAATTTCCAGGTAAAGAGAGATGACTCCCACTCTGACAAATTCCTCCTCACAGAACAAAGGACAAACTGAGTATGAACTCTGTGATTATTATCGTAGAGAAGCCATTCCTGCTATCTTGCTGCAGGTGATTATTGGCAAATCTATACCCACCAGAGGAAAAAGCTTTCTGGGAACTGCAGCACTTTTTCAAAACAAGACCACTCATATCTTATGTCTTAGGTCAATGTGTCACAGACTGTCAGGGCAGAAGTCCACATGAATGTGCTCAATCCAGCTTTTTTGCTATTAACATAATCTGGCATTCTCTGAAAGCTTTCTGGAAAAAATAAAGTTGTACCTCTACAAAACAAAAAAATATTCCTCCAAGTTGTACAGAATTTTGTTTTCTTCAAGTACAACAGTAAAACTCGAGTAAAACGAATTAAAGCTGCAGTATTACACTAGCTTCTCACATTCAAACTAGGCATACACTACACCTTT
This sequence comes from Tricholaema leucomelas, assembly GCA_013400475.1. Taxonomy (NCBI): domain Eukaryota; kingdom Metazoa; phylum Chordata; class Aves; order Piciformes; family Lybiidae; genus Tricholaema lacrymosa; species Tricholaema leucomelas. The sequence goes on from WAAF01019385.1 coordinate 336,603, forward strand.
AAGACTATGACCTTTGTTTACTGGAGTTTGCAAGTTTTGGCTGTTCACATCATTATGTGAAACTCCACTCCAAATAATTTGCAGAGACCAAATACAACACATCACAAAATAAACCAAGCAATTACCACCTTAGTTACTGTTTCACTTTAGTCCTTTAAATGCCCAAACTCAAATTACAACGGGACAGTTTTTTTGTATTCAGGCATCAATCCAAAGATATAGCAAGCCAGAGAAACAGGCTGTACAAGCCAGGCATCCTACAGTGACAGAAGGAAATCATGACATTATCTGTCATTGTCTTGAAAGCAGGAACTCTACTTTTTTAATAGAGAAAAGCAGGAATAGAGAAAGCAGGAATTCTATTTTTTAATAGAGAATTGGGAAATGCAAAAATTGTAATTCCATGAAGCCTTACACTACCACTCCCAAGCATCAGCTTGGCACAAAGTGGGAAATAACTGTTTGAATGCTGACTTTTTTAAAAAGGGGCAGAGAACAGATACCAACCTGAATCTGACAACTACATGAAAACCCAACAGTAATTTTCTGCAACTCCAAGTTTTGCAGTCGTATCATCTTGTTCACTCTATCAGCACACAAGACCTCTTAAATTGGTCTGACAACATCCATTTCACTTGCTCCTGACTGACAGAATCAGGTGGAGCATACTCCAGAAGGAATGGATGCCTCTCTATTTTAAGGGGAGTTAATACATTAATATGCTATCAATGCAACTCTGCTTAGCAAAGTGGAAGATAAAATGTTGTTGCTGGTCATCCAAAGCAGATAACCATTTTTCCTTCTGCAGCAGCTGACACTTGCTACTTTCTGAAAGTCTAAAAATACTGTCCCAGTAAGTAAAGTTCCTTGAGTAAAGAAATTAATCTATGCCTTTTCCAGCAGCAAGATGAGCTGTGCACCTTCCAAATAAAAGCTTATCCAGTTACAAGATCATAGAAACACTTGATGGCCTCTGAACACTAAGACATACCAGGAATTTCCAAATCCAGGCAGTATTACCCTCCACAGTGAGCAGTAGTAGTTATGGAAGTGTTGCTGGCTTAGAAAGGATAGCAATAAAGTACCACAAAGAGACTGTTGAAATATATTGGTCTCATCAAGTTCTTGAATCCAAGAAGCTAGATTTGATGGGTTGTATCAAAAGAAGTGTGATCAGTAGAATGAAATAGATTAGTCTCCCCCTCTATTCTGCTCTTATGAGACCCCATCTGGAGTGCTGTATCCATTTCTGGGGTGCCCAACACAAAAAGGACATCAAACTGTTGGATCTTATCCGGAGGAGGGCCACAAAGATGATCAGATGGCTAAAGCACCTCTCCAATGGGGACAGGCTGTAAGAGCTGGGGTTGTTCATGCTGGAGAAGAGATGGCTCCAGAGAGACCTTATAGTCACCTTCCAGTACCTGAAGGGTGCCTATAAGGGAAGGGACTTTTTACAAGAGCTTGTAGAGACTGGATGAGGGAGAATGGCTTTCTATTGGAAGAAGGTAGAATTTAGACTGGACATTAGCAAGATATTCTTCAGTAAGGGTGGTGAAACACTAGAACAAGTCGCCCAGGGAAGCTGTGGATGCCCCCTCCCTGAAAGTGTTGAAGGCCTTGAGCAACCTGGTCTAGTGACAAGTGTCCCTGCCAATAGCAGGCCACTTAGAACTAGATGATCTTTAAGGTCCCTTCCTACCCAAACCACTGCATGATGCTATGAAATGTGCAAAATAAGGTCTTTCAGAAGTAACTGTCAGAAATATTTCATCTCAAAAGTTCTTAAACCCAAAAGTTCTTTCTCTCAGTACTTGAAGTTATGTGACTGTATCTATAAACTTTGTCATCAAGATATTCAAGTGACTCCAAGAGTGGCTTCAAACACACTTAATCCAATCCCCAAGAAGGCCTGGTAGGCGCAGGAAACAGAGCTTGATTGTTGCCATTCCCATGCTGCAGTAGCTCATATTTCATTAAATTACCATTGATATGAGCACACTGACCAAGACCCTGCATATGGGAGATACTGGACCATCAGTGAAGATTTCATAGAAGTGGAAATCCATACATTACATCCTCTTTCTACTGCACTAAAACAATGCATGTTCAAAATACATGTGAAAACTGTGTGCTAGTGCTATAAGCATTGAAGACAAAGCAAGATTCTGCTATTTCTCCCAGCTACTTGCTAAGAAATACAGGCATCTTTTGCAAAGCAAGAGGCTTAATTCTCTTGAGAGCTGCATAATTCCACCATAGCCTAAAATATAAACAAATATATAAAAAGCAAAACATTAAAAAAAATCTACATGCTAAAATGAGAAAGCCCAGAGATGAACTTCCCCCTTTCAGTGCAAGCTGATCACACGCACAAAACAAAAATTTAACAAAAAAAAAAAAGGAGAGAGAGAGAAAAGTAGTGTATTAGAACCAATATAGTTTACAGCCTGTCTCCAGCTACAATACCAATTTTTGGCCTACATTAAGATCCTGGCTGAAAACTGTGGTTGCTCAAGCACTGCTGTTCAGGCACTTCCAGGACAGGTCAGGCAATTCCTTTAGAGATACTGGGAAGATAACCAAGCACAAAACAAGAGAGGAAGTAGATACAGTAGATACTAATCTGTCATCCCCTAACATAATAGCCTTTAACTCTGGGCTTACAAAATCCTTATGAAAAGTGAAAAAATCCAGAGCTTCTTGTGGACTTCCAGTATCTGAAGGGGGGCTACAAAACAGCTGGGGAGGGACTTCTTAGGATATCAGATAGTGACAGGACTAGGGGGAAGGGAGCAAAGCTGGAGGTGGGGAGATTCAGACTGGACATGAGGAGGAAGCTCTTCACCATGAGAGTGGTGTGACCCTGGAATGGTTTGCCCAGGGAGGTGGTTGAGGCCCCATCCCTGAAGGTGTTTAAAGCTAGGCTGGATGAGGCTGTGGCCAGGCTCATCTAGGGTAGGGTGTCCCTGCCCATGGCAAGAGGGTTGAAACTAGATGATCCTTGTGGTCCCTTCCAACCCTGACTGATTCTATGATTCTAAAACACTACAAAACACATCCTCTCAAATTAGAAGTTATATTCTGTTTTGAATTTTAACAGGATTTTGGCAGCTACAGCTTCAAAAACATGCTTTATGTCTGCCTCATGTATTACTTAGATGGGGCCAGCTTCAGAGCGTGTAAACATACTCACATGTACTCACTGGAGCCAAAACTGACCTCAAGCACTACCATACACATCTTGGCATAATTCAGCCCAGGCTAGAAAGACAGGAGGAATCCTCCCTGCATCTGACGGGTCTGCTGCTCTGACCCAGTAACAGATCCCAGAATTGAAATGCAAGACTTCAGTGATAAGTCTTCCTTACTTCAAAGAAAGAAAAAGGTGAACAGTATGTGAAGTGGCTGGCATAGGCTGAGGACAAACAGGGATAGATGGAGCAACTGGAATAGTCATTTGGTGGAAGAGATGCAGACAAGAAGCAATGTAGGGCAGAGTAGCTAAAAACAGAAAAAGGGAGCAAAGAAGGTTACAGCAGAGGAGGGGCAAGAGCAAGAACGCAAAGCAATATTAAAACACCCTTGGCCACTGAACTTGCCTTTTAATTACTACAAACACAAGCTTGCTCAAAGTCTAGAGACAACAGTAATGGGGCAATTATATGGTACTATGAAGAAGTCCTTGTGCGCTTTTAGATTTAAAAGGTCCTTTCTCATATGACACACTTAGCAGCCTTGGTTAAAACATTATTAAATATCTAAAATCACACTTAGCAAGCTGAAGTTTCTCTGATGGTAAAGGATGGTGAGAGTTAAATTAGTAATCCTCAGTATGCTATAAAAGCTGTACTATCCGAGGTTTGCCATCAGAAACACAACTCTAACACATCTGGAAAACAGGGAACATGGAAGCACTGCATCCATCTCCCCTGCAGAGAAGAAACTTTATTAATTCCATTTTGGTTTCAAGTTAAGGAAAAAATGATACAATATAAATACTACTACGATACTGGAAAGAAGCCACTCTGCAGATCAATATCAAAAGAAGTTAATAAAATCAACTAAACATTAATTTGAGACACTTAAACACAACCAGCTCCAACCATCTTAGCTAATTCTACAGAAGCAACTTCAGTCTTAGAACACATCTTGAAAGTATTTTTACTTAGGACATTCAAAATACTCTTAAAGCTACTGAGAAAAGCCCCCAAACCAATACAGTAAAATGCTATTATTTCAACATTATTCCTTCCCCTCCTTGTAGTTCAACCTAGTTAGATATTAAATACAAGTCTGTCTCAAATTTAATTTCTGCTAAGAAATTATTAATTTGAAGATAACAAAATGCTACAGGGCAAAGAAAAATGGCTACATCCAAGACAGCATCCCAAATGAAAAAATATGTATTTCATAATTACTCTTTCATCAGCTTGCTAACTCTGATCTACCATTTTAACTACAGGATTGTCCCTGTGTCCCCTCATCATCCATTGAAGTTTTCTTGCAAGTAGTACTTCTTACTATAAACACCTCACTGATCTTCTATGGAAGACAGCTTACTACACCCCACAGAAAAGAGCTCAAGCTCTACCTTAATAATTAATACCCTCTTGCCTCTCTCTTGAGCAGACTCCTCAGATGACTATTTTGACCAGGAAAAAAAAAAATACTCTTTGCACTCAAGAAGCAATAAACAGACTGTTAAACTCCACCACTTTGTAAGGCTACTTCTGTCATTTCATTTCTTCACTTGAGTTCAGCTCTTTCTGAAAACTCCATGGAGTTTTTGTTCCAAAATCCTTTTAAGCACCTATGACTGTGTTTTTATTTCACATTTCTAAATACGATCTTTATTTAGAAAATACTAACCACATTCTAGAAAATGTAAGTCCTAATTGAGAATGATGCAAGTCATTATCATGGACATGTCTAACCGAACAGCCCAGGCTTCCAAAATTCCTCAATGCTTACCCTATGAGCATCATGATGCGTCCTTTAACGAGCAATGAACATTATGACATTCTGGTAGTAAAGATACAGATCCCCCAAGATCTCAAATCCTCTTAAACTGATTCTTTCCTTCAAACTGGAACACCCACTTGCTGAAAACTATCCATCAGTTTAACTGTATCAGCACCACTGTGATAAAGTATGCAATACTTAGATACAGTAGATATGAACTTCACTGTATTTACTACAGTAAAAATATCACGAAGATGTACACTTTTCCATGCTGAGGCATAATATGGATCATTTTTTTAATTATGTACAATATTGAAATAAGAAGTCTGTTTCAATATTCAGCTCTGGCTTCAGCTATACATCTGGCCATCTTCAAATGGGAAGAACAACATACAGATTATAAATTCTTTCTTTCCCCAACACCCTAAACCTATTTTTAGGCATACCACTTCAAGAATGTGTTTTCAAATGTACTTCAATCCAGCTTGCTAAAGATAATTGAAAGCTCTATTAAAGCATAAGATGGCGTGCTTGAATCTCTACCATATTAAATTACTTCATTGAGCAAAAATATCAGGAAACACTCCCGCCTCCACGCTCATCACACCATTCCCAAAAACAACTTGCACACTGCCTTACTACTGTATACCAGGAATCAGACACAAGACATGCAGAATGCTACAGGTATTTACTCACCTATAAAACACTTCACAGTTACAAGCTTAGAACAACTGAAAGCAGAAAACGTTTGAAAGACATTAAGCTAACATCAGTACAAAACAAAGATGAAAAAAGGCAATTTGCTTTCAACTTCACCTCATGAGAAACTTGAGTTCAAAGGACAAGTCCATCCAAAATAGCAAATGCCAAGCTTTGGAGAAGAACTAAGCTCTGAGGGACAACTTCCAAACACAAGAACTGTTTGTGATTATAGGTAAATGCCGCCTTTGGGTAAAAACCCAGATACTACTTTAAATTCAAAATTCAAGAACTTGTAAGAATTAAAGGCAAACACATCGCACGGCCTCAGCATAAGCAATTCTAAGCAAGGGGTTGTTGGGTAAGAAAGAAGATGAGGAAGGGGTTCATGAGAAGTTCGGTCTAAGCAGCTGTTGTAGTAACGTTGAAACTTCAACTGTTTCAGGAGTAACGTCTCTGTATATAAACAGTTACATGACAGTTGGTTTAAGAGTAAGATTTATTCTAATTTTAAAACCCACCTTTTTTTCGCCTTTAAATAGGCTTAACCCTTTTAAGGAAGTTACAGAGGGGGTGAGAAAAGGAAAGAAACCAGAGCAGCTTTTGCCTGCCAGAAAAGGATTCTGGGGAGCAGGCAGAAATGCTCCCAAGCCAGACCCCAAAAGATGGAAATATGGAAGTCTCTCTGGAAAGCTGCAGCAGTGTGCCACACATTAAAAAAGGAATTACATCACGGGAAAAGCAGTTTTAAGCCATTTGTTTTACTCTGGTTTCTGATCAGCCTCTCGCGGGGGATGGGCTACGGGAAACGAACGTGAGGACGTGAATGTCACTGCCTCACTCACTTTAAACCGGCGCAGACTAGGGTGAAACAAGACTGACCCACCCAGCCATCCACGGCGAAGCGGGAGAGCGAGGAGGCGGTGGGGCACGAAGCGCACGCCAGCCGCCTCGGAGAGGCAGGAACAGAGAAACGTTGCGGCAAGGTGGAACCGGAGTTCCGCTGGCTACAGCCAGCAGCACAGAGGCTGCAGCTCTCGGCGAGGAGGGGTGTGGTGCGTGGGTGTCCCACGCGTGGGCCGAGAGCCGTTCTGGCCGCCGCGGCCGCCAGGCGGAGGAGAAGGACGAAGTCGGCGCCGCGGGGGGAAGAAAGGGCAGCGAGGCCTGGGCCCAAGGTGGTGGGGGTGGACAGAGTGTCCGGAAAGAGTGGCACCTTCCGCGAGAATGGAGGCGGAGGAGCGGACCAAGGCGAGGCCCCTGAGAGGAAGGGCCCAGGCGCGGCCATGGCGAGGGGGGTGAGGGGGCGGGGGGCCTGGCCTACGGGCGACCGGCTCAACGAGGGGAGGAGTGGAGGCCCGCCTTACCTCCCGCGCGGCGGCAACTCCTGCCTCGCCTACTGGGAGCGGCGTGGAGCCCGAGCCCCTCTCGCCGGACGCCGCTACCCACGGGTGGGGAGGCGGTGGCCGAGTTCGCCCCAGCCCCTCACTCTCGGTCCAGCCTGCCTCCTGGCCCCGCCCTCCCCCTCACTCCGTAGCCGCCATTGGCAGAACCCCGTAGAGCTGAAAGGCTCCGCCCATGCCCACCCCCACCCCACGAGACCCATACCATCCAATCCTCAGCGACCACCCGTTCGCCTTCGCCACCAGTCTTAAGACGGGGCATGGCAGCTTCCTCAGTGGGTGGGATTTAACCCACATGCAAAGGATTCGTATTCGCTTCTCTGCATTTCAATCTTTTCCCTCCGGCTTTCTGATTGGCCTACTTCTAGACTATGGGAGCATATCGTCCGCCTGCCTCTCGCGCTCAGCGTCTGCTGAAGGAGACGGGATTGGCCGAGGGGTAAAAGGTTCGTCCTCGCGCGCGATGCCCGTGTCACGCCGACGTGATGACGCAGTGAGCAGCCTGGCCTGGTTCCCAACATGGCGGCGCGCAGGGCGCGGAGGCTGCACTGCCGATAAGAGGCTTTTGGCTCCGGTGGGGTTTCCTTTCCCGCGCGTGACCTGTGAGTGCGTCGTGCTTGTGTGGGGCCGCGAGGTGCCGGTGGCGGGGCCCGCTCGCCCTCCGGGGCCGCCCTCATGCCTTCCTGGGCCTCCAGCTAGCGAGAGACAGGGCCTGGGGAAGAAGGGAAGGCAGCGGGGAGCCGGAGCGGGGAGCGAGCGCCTCCCCGGGCACCGGTAACCGTGTCTGCAGCGAGCGGGCCGGCTCTGGGAGAAGCACAACACCCCCGCCGGCTTAGGGGCTGTGGGTGACGGCGCTGGGCTCTCGGTCGGCTGGCTCGTCTGAGGTAGGATGTAAAAAAGCCGGGATCGAGCTCCTGAAATCTCTCTATCAATGGTATGCATAAAAAGGCGGAAGAAAAACTTTCGATATTCTTTTTTTGTGTGGATTGGGATGCTTGATTTCCAAATTTTGTGTTCGGGAATGTTTTGACTGCTTTTAGAAGCAGGTATTGTAGCTTCGGACTATTTTAGTGGTAGTTGGATTTTAAACTGTTTAAGAGCACAAGGATGTGAAATAACTTGTAAGTAAGAATAACCAGAACAGTTGTGGAAAATAACAGTTTTTTTTGTTGTTGTTAAATATAATGGAAATGTGTGGTCGTGGCACTTCTGTTGGTTCTGCTAATAATTTTAGATCACTTACTTGTGACAGTTTGAATTGATTGGTTGATCTGTGACCAGTACTTTTAGTTGTGACCAGTCTTCCAAAACCAAAGTGGAACAAAGATAGTATTCATTATTCTGAAAGACAGAAACTTTGGAAGTTGAGGGGGATCCTAATTGCAGGCATGATTTTTCTGGCAGTTTGTTTGTGTGATTTTTCGGAAGGGAAACATCTTAGTTTTTAGAGTTGTAAGTTTAGGTTTTCCTCTGACCGTTTTGCTTATTCATTGTGCGAAGCTTTGCAGGTGACTGCAGTAACTTGTGCATAGTATCTGTAGTTCATTGAATTACAGTAACAGTTGTTTTGTGCCTGAAAGAAATAAAGACAGCAAGATGGTCTTCATTTGGTCTTTAAGTTTAGGCATGGCTGAATATCATGACTAAAACACCAGGAAGTTGCCTGCAGAGCTTCTTGAATTAAACATGCATAGGCAAAGTGCTGACGAACACAGGAAAGTAGCCCAATTTCTGAGTGTAATGAACTGCTCTGTTTTGGGGACTATTTCAGATTCCACTTTACTCTGCATTCTTTCATGAACTGTCTTGATCTAGGTATGTGAAAGGATACTGCTTTCATAATGTAGTTTTCTTCAAGTAAGGCAAGCACAGACCATTTAAAAAGGTGTGGTTTTTTTTCCAAGTAGTTGCTGTAGTTTTATTACCTGGTGATACTTGGAAGTCAAAGTGGGTATTTATGTTCATTAGGACAGTCTGAATGACAATTTGTTTCCAGATTATCAGTAGTAAGTTGATCCCCTTTGTAACTTTTTGAGTCTTGCTGCTACCATCACTGAATTGTTTTTATTTTGTGGAAGAAGTAGGTTAAAGCTGTTGTACTAAGGATCAAGAGATATTGTTCAGCAATGTATTCTTGAAGTTTCATTATTTAACAGGAAATAGCAAAGATAACCTAGGTCTATTTCTTTGAGTTGTAGTATATGGGGAAGATCAGGGGAAGATTAAATATTACTTGTCTTTGAGCATAGAGAAAGTCCCAGTGAGCAAGGTTAAACGCTGCTGTTCTTTACTCATCTTTGTGTAACAGGAGGAAGTCCCCTTTCATTTTTAAAGAAAGCCTTTTCTCTTTTCTTAAAGGTTCTGAAGTGACTATCTGAAGACTTCCTTTTTGAAAGCTTCAAAAGCAAGAACAATTCTGTTTTAATAAATGAAGGAGAATAAAGAAAATTCCAGCCCTTCTTTAAACTTGGCAAGCCTGGACCATACAAAGCCATGTTGGTACTGGGATAAGAAAGACTTGGCACATACACCATCTCAGCTAGAAGGGCTTGATCCAGCTACTGAAGCACGATACCGCAGGGAGGGGGCCAGATTCATATTCGATGTGGGAACTCGTTTAGGATTGTATCCTTTAAAATCGTGTTGGTGTGAAATGTCATTGTGAGTGGGGGATTTTTAGAATGAGATACAGAAGAATTATCCTGTGCTTAAGTAGCTGTTCAAATGTTTATTAATCATTAATTTAAAATCTCTTTGGGTTTGCTTGCCTTTTGATTGCATGTTTCCTATGCAGTTTTTGTTCATTCATTGGATAAACAACTGCATAATTTTGCCAATATAAAAGTAAGGTGGTTTCAGACTTGCAGATTAAGGATAACTTTTGTCATTTAAGAAGCTCAACCTCTTACTATATGAATCTATGTAAATTCTCGGATTTTGAATTTTGCCTTTATCTTGCCTCTAAGGCTTCATATCTCTGACCCTACTCTTAAAGATTTGGATTGTTGTTTCTGTTTGTTTAGGTTGGGATTTTTAACTTTGTATATGTAAGTAAGGTCTCTCTACTGTCTCACTCTTCTAGACTGTTGATTAAACTTTTTCCTACCTGTACACTTAGGCTGCCTTTAGTCTCCCTAGTTCTTTGTTTAATTGAAGCTGCTGAGGATGAAATTTTATTCCACTGCTTAAAGAGTAGGAAGAATGTTCACCTTTATTTGCATTTGTAGGTGTGAATATTTAAATAACCTTTCTCTGAACAAAACTGTAATGTAATTCGTTAATTGCTCTGTTCCTTCATGTACCTCCTGCTGGTTTGAACTTTGCAGCAGGTATAACTTAAGGATGGCCTTGCCTTGGATACTCATGTAAATACTCTTCCAATAAGTTCTTTAGGTATCAACTGAGTTTAGACTGAATCATGGCATTTATAAAGCCTTAAGGGTGTTTTTTTTTTCTCAAAACTTATTATTTTACTTCTGTTGTTTTTTGACAGCAGAATATATCTTTTCCTTTGTTCATTTTTTGTTCTAAATTTATTTTATGCCCTGTTTGGAAGTCCTTATTCTGCACCACAGACATTATGATACTCTGGCAACTGGAATAATTTATTTCCATCGGTTTTATATGTTTCATTCCTTCAAACAATTCCCAAGATATGTAAGTATTTACAAAAATAGATGCCTTAATACAGCGATTGTACTAGGTATGGACTAGGTGAAGTCATATAAGTCACTCAAGTACTACTACTGGCCACCAACCCAGACGGTTGAAAATAAGCGTTTTACATTTAATCATTACAGCTCAAAATACACTGATCTTGCTTTTTTACACGTTTCAATTTATGCTTAGAAATGTTTATACTGACACTGCAGTTAAGTCTTGCTGATACTGTTCTTTAGGAGTAGCAGCTGTAGTTCTGGCAGTCCTGTATTTGCTGTAAGAAAAAGAAGGCTAATGCAACATTAAAACTGATTGACAGATGGCGGTGAACCAGGACAAATTCTGCTTTGGGTTTCTGACTTTGAAATGAAGTATAAAACAGACAACCCTCCAAATTCTGTATTTTTTCTCTGAGAATGTAAAAGTTTAACACTATAATAAAATAAAAAAAATATGTTTATTAAGTCTTTCCTGGCAAATGTCTACAGGACTGTTAGTGGAAACTGACAGTGCTTTTATAATGCTATACTATATTGCATATCTACATGCAGACAATCTTTTGAAAACACTTTCTCTTTTTTTTTTAGGTGACAGGCGCCTGCTGCCTCTTCCTAGCAGGGAAAGTTGAAGAAACACCTAAGAAATGTAAAGATATAATTAAAACAGCTCGAAGCTTGCTAAATGATGTACAGTTTGGACAATTTGGAGATGACCCAAAGGTAAAAATACTCATTTTGAAATTGATTTCATCCTATTGCACTCCAGAAAAGTAACATACCTTCATTAGAGCACTAGGTGATTTTCAGTTGGTCTAAATTAAATTCTGTGTTGAGCATGCATTTATGACTTGTTTCAATAATATTATAGGTAACTAGAAAAGTAGTTCTTGCTAATAAGAGCAGCTTTGGGAGCCTACTAAAATAATTGTATAAAAAAGTTACATCTGATTTCAAGTAATTTTTTAGATTATTTTGCAAATTAAATTCAAGTAATTCATCTCCAGACATAAAACTTTTGGTAGTCTTAATGTTGTTTTAGAAAGCAATTAATAGCAAATCTGAAGCCAAGTAAGAGAGTTACATCTCAAAAGTGTTCAGAAATTTTCTGTGTAGAGTGTTTGACTTAGCAAAACCATGCATCTCTCGAAATTTGGCTATTATAAATACCATAAGGATTTGAAATGTGAGAGAAAAATCTAGTGAGAGCTTACCTTTTTCTCACGGTTCTTATATAGAATTATGGAATCACAGAATGGTTTAGGTTGGAAGGGACCTCGAAGATCATCTCGTTCCAACCCCCCTGCCATAAGCAGGGGCACCTCTAACTGGAACAGGTCACTCAGTGCCTCATCTAACCTAGCCTTGAACACCTCCAGGGAGGGAGCATCCACAACATCCCTGGGCAATTTGTTCCAGTGTTTCACCACCCGCACTGTGAAGAACTTCCTAACATCCAGTTTATCTCCCCTCAGCTAGTTTAAACTCATTACCCCTCATCCTGTCATTATAAGACCTTGTAAATAGTCCCTCCTCAGCCCTCCTGTAGGCCCCCTCCAGACACTGGAAGGCTGCTACAATGCCTCCTTGAAACTTCTCTTCTCCAAGCTCAAGAGTCCCAACTCTCACAGCCTGTCCTCATAGCAGAGGAGCCCTCTGATCATCTTCATGGCCCTCCTGTGGACTCACTCCAACCGTTCGAGGAGAGAGCTGTGTAACGCTTTCTTCCTGTGTCTGGTTCAGTTCTTTCCTCCACGGGGGAAAAGGAATTTTAGAATTGTAAAATCGTTTTGGTTGGAAAACACCTTTAGGATCAAATCCAACCATTAACCTAGGACTGTCCACCACTACACCATGTCCTTCAGCACCACATCTATGTGTCTTCTAAATACCTTCATGGATGGTGACTCACCTGGATAGCCTGTTTCAATATTTGAAAACACTTGATGAAGGATTTCCTCCTTATGTCCAATCTCTACCTTCCTTTGCATAACTTGAGCTCATTTCCTCTTGTTGTACACTTGTAACATGGGAGAGGAGACTGACTGCTACCTTGCTACAGCCTCCTTTCAGGTAGTTGGAGAGAGCAATAAGGTCTCCCCTCAGCCTCTGTTTCTCCAGACAAAACAACTCCCATTCCCTCAGCTGTTCCTCAAAAGACTTTTTCTTTAGACCCTGCAACATCTTTGTTGCCATTCTGTGGAAACACCACAGCAACTCAGTGTCTTTTTGTAGCAATGAGCTCAAAACTGAATATGGTCTTCAAGGCCCAGACTCACCAATGCTGAGTACAGGGGGGGAAATTCCCTCTCTAATCCTACTGGCCACGCTATTCCTGAAACAAACAAGCATGGTATTGGCTCTCTTGACCATCTGGGCACAGTGCTGGCTCATATTCAACCAGTTGTCAACCTGTACCCCCATGTGTCCCTCTACTGGGCAGCTTTCTGGGCACTCTGTCCCAAGCCTGTGGCATTACATAGGGTTGTGGTGACGGAAGCGCAGGACCCAGCGCTTGACCTTGTTGAATCCCAGCAATGGGCCTCAGCCTATTAGTCCAGCCTATCTAGGTCCCTCTGATCAATACTCCTGCCCAGCTTCATGTTATCTGTGCCACACTGGATTTAACTGTTCACTATCACTCCTGGTGCCTTGCCATCCAGCCAGTTTTTTACTTCTTTTTTTTTTTTTTTTTTTTTATAAACACTGCATATCTTTTCCTGACTCAAATGTGAAGAAGTATCTGGTTTTAAAATGTTTTAGGTTGTAGAGGTTTCTGTTCGCCCTGGAGACAGACTCTGATCAGGTTAAACCAGACAAACATAATCACTTGAAGATGCTATGTAGTCATGCTTCATACCAGTATAAGATACTTGTACATAGAAGAAGGAATAACGTTGTGCTTACTTTGTAACGTTCTCTAGGAAGAAGTGATGGTCCTTGAGAGAATCTTGCTGCAAACAATAAAGTTTGATTTGCAAGTGGAACATCCATACCAGTTTCTTCTCAAATATGCCAAACAACTCAAAGGTAAAATATTACAGAATGAGCAAGTAATGCCTGTTACTAATTTTCGTAACTTAATTTACATTAACAGTGTAGGAATATTCTACTCCAAACTGTTTGCCCTTCCTAATTTTAATTCTTACAACTTTTCTGTTTGTTTTTCAGGAGACAAAAATAAAATTCAAAAACTAGTTCAAATGGCATGGACCTTTGTCAATGACAGGTAAGGTGATTGTAGGAAGCTTTTTGAAGTGATGTAGTTACTGTTGCCGGCTTTTTTTCTGGGATTAGATACTTCCTTGACAAACATTTGTTACATGTTTTCTGCTTGTTATGTTTCCTGATGGTGTTGCCATCAGTTTTTATCTCCATTATTACCGTGATAGGTCCACTTGACAGGGAATCTAACATGAGTATAGAAGTAGACCATTAAGACCCTTGCAGTTTCATACTGATGGTTTAGTGGTGCATTAAAAAAAAGTTACTGTTTGAAATGACCAAACTACATTACACATCAGAAGCTTGCTTCTTGCCCAGCCTGAGCTATGTGGTACATTGTGGGAAAAGAAATAATTCCCCAATTCAGTCACATTAGTCAATACTTTTTATGGCAGTATTTGGCTAGTAGTAAAGTGCCCATTAAATCACAGACTATTAGGGCCTGGAAAGGACCTCAAAAGATCATTTAGTCCAACCCTGCTGCCAGAGCAAGATCACAATTGAATAAAAGGATTACATCAAGTAACAGGAGTGCAATAATTTCCAAAGAAAATCTTAGGAAAACATGTAAGCAACCTGGCTGTTCAGAAATGCTGAATATGTTGCTTTCAGTCATACCTAAAGAAGTAGCACGCCATTAAAACAGAGGTGCATGTTTATTCATGTGCCTACTTTCAAGCAACCTATTCTATGTCTAAATTCTGTAGCTGTCACCTGGATTCTCAAAATTAATCTGCAAAAGTTTGTTTAGCTTGTTTGGGTGTCAAGAGATGTTTACTTCAGCTACTGTCAGTTGCAGGTGATGATCTTCCATCTGGAACAAAACTACAACTTGACTATCACTGATAAGTTTGTCGGTGAAAGCTTCCGTTATGTATCCATAAAAGTTTGGAGACTACTCGATTTGGAATTAGATGGTATTTCAAAATATTTAAAAGTCAAAGAAAATGCACTTTCAGGAAAATATTAGGAGGAAGTCAGAGTGATTATTTCAAATAATATCTATCTCTGTTACTGAGAGACTGTCTTGTGTTTACTTAATAGACACAGTAATAGAAGTGTAATTGTTTTCTACAGTCATGGGAAAATACTTCTGTTCTTTGTACTACAGGTTTTTAGAGTGGGGTTCCATTCCTACACAGCTGTGGTACACCCCCTAAATGAGGACATGAAATCAATTTAATAGCTAGTGCTCATGTCCATTTTACTGTTTACTGCTGACCTGATTTTACCATTGGCCTCCAGTTACATGTAGCCTACTGGAGAGAAAATGGATTGAAACTATCTAAGACGCATTTAAGGACATAGTAATGAACTGATCAATGAGTTCACAGAAATGTACCTGGCTGGCTGGATCTAAAATGTTACAGAGTATATAAAGAAAAAAGAAACAAAAAAGAAGAAAACCAAATTTTGTAATTTAAAATTAATATCAGGAAACACTATCAAATAATCCTGACTGTTGCCAGAACTGAATATTGGTAATGCTAATAACATAAATTATTTTATCATTGGCTTTAAGAAAGGCTATTCAAGAGAGAACATTTAACAGGTTTTAAATTTTGATCTAAAACTCATAATCATGTTTGATAAGTTGCTTTGAAAGTTCATGTTAGCTGTTCTGTGGGTTTTTTTGTGGTTTTTTAATACTTTTCTACACTTTATGGAAAAATATTTGCGAAGTCTAAAATCTAAGTGTGGGCCTAACCAGTGTAATATTGTGCCAGCACACCTGTGTAGGGACAAACATGAGCATTATACTTAGTCAACGCTATAGGTGAGACTAAATTGGCATATAGCTGCCCATATGTGAAATATAATGCTGTTTTTCCCCCTTCTTCTACAGGCACATAGTGTTAGGTTTTATATTTTTAAGGTCCAAACTTGATATTCCTGTGAGATGTCTTAATTCCATAGGCATGTGCCTTCTGTATTGTCTGTGTAAAATCACCTTGTTTCATGATAGCAGTAGCATAGAAAGAGTTTTGTAAACTCTTTTGTTTAACAAAGGTCCTAATTAAAATCGTTGTAAGATGTTGAAGTGTGATGGAATTTTATACCCTGTTAATTATACTTGTGTGTATGTTAAATTGCTGTGCTTTGAACAATCAAAATTATCTTCAAGGTTGTCTTTTGGTTTGGTTTTGTTACATTTCCAGTCTCTGCACTACACTGTCACTTCAGTGGGAACCTGAGATAATAGCTGTTGCAGTTATGTACTTAGCAGGCCGTTTGTGTAAGTTCGAAATACAGGAATGGACGTCAAAGCCAATGTACAGACGATGGTGGGAGCAGTTTGTCCAAGATGTTCCAGTTGATGTTTTGGAAGGTATGAAAAACGTTTGCCTCAAACAGGATTATTTCCTTAAAGTGTGTCTTGGGTCATAAGTAAATGCCAATTGCTTTCTTTTTCATTTTAGTCAAAATAATCACGCATAGAGTATGTGCTACACATTAATTAGATTGTAAATTAAACTTACTAGACTGCTTTAGCCTGGAAACTCTGTTAGTTATCATGATTAATCTTCTGGTCAGTATTTGTCTTAGAACTTGTTTGGTTTGTAGCACAACTAATTAGCTGCTCAACTGTCATAGTGTCTGCTTTTTATTTTTTTAACAGTTCCATTTTCCCTGTTTTAAATAAGTAGCTCTACAAACCCTGGAACTAATGGAGCCTGGTTTCCAGTGGTTTTTCCCTTGATGATAGACTTTAACAAAATTCTGCCAGGGGCTTGTGTTTTGTTTTTTTCTTTATGGTGTACCACAACTGAGGAACAGGTTGTGGGGAATAAATCCTGATGTGTGTGTGAATTCTCTTAGGGGATGAATTGCAGATCATTTTCATCAGTACAGGTATCTTTATAGTATTCCCTTTATGTGTGCTTGTGTTTACATACTGCTTGTCCTTTTGAGGAAGACATCTCCAGGAAGTTTTTGACTCTTAAGTAAACTGTGTGGTTATACAGCCACAAATTTCATCTTCATTAAGGTTTTTACTGTCTTACTTGTTACAAATGTCAGGCTAAACCTACTTCTTGTTCCATTAAATTGCTTCATAAACCTTTAAAAATTTATGCTTGCCACAATCTGCTGTTGGGTTCTAAGGAATTTTAAATACAACAGTGCGTGTTACTGTTCAGGTGGATTAGCCTTTGGTACTCTTTGAACTTTTGGGTGAATGCCCCACAGGTCTAATAATTTCTTAATGGTTCCTTGCTTTGTATTACAGCTTTTTTTCAAACTACCTTCAGTTTCAGATCTCTGCTGAATCCTTGTCAAAGAGGGTTGTAGAATAGGAATGTTTCCAGTTTCTGCTGCTGCATCAGTGAATGCTCATGAAAAGAACTTATTTAGCATTTCTGGAAAGGTTTTTTTGAGTTTTGTTTGGTTTTTTTTCCTGGAGTTAACATTTGGTCATACATGTTTTCTTAGAGACTTTTAGCTCCTAACATGTTGTAAGAAGAACTTAGTACTAGTCCTTTACTTAGTGTCCTGCAACTTTTTTTGCTAACCTAACTAGGAATGTATACTTTAACACACAATCATCTTTCATGCGCTTTCTTACTGTCTTGCTATCCTGTTATGCAGTTGTCTGGCTTTCCAAGCACACAATAGTGATGTATGGTATGTTAATACAAAGGCACTTTATTCTTCTGATGGAAGGTATGCATATACATCTACATATTGTTCAGCAGATGAAACTAAGAAATACAGTTTGAAATTGATAGCTTGGTTTACGAAAGTCAAATCCGTGGTTGTTAACAGCAGTAATACTTGCAGTGAACATTTTGGAAGTTGATGCCAAGTAAAAAGCTTAGTTGCTAATTGTGTATTAAATGTACACTTGTACATTATGGGAGTATAATATTTTGGATGTTTTTCTTTCTTAAGATATATGTCATCAGATCCTGGATCTGTACTCACAGGGAAAACAGCAAATGCCTCATCATACTCCTCATCAATTGCAGCAGCCACCATCTCTTCAGTCTACACCCCAGGCACCTACAGTACAGCAATCACAGCAATCCCAGAGTTCAGAGCAATCACAGCCTCAGCAGCAGAAGGAGTCACAACAGTCAGCACAACAACAGCAGCAGCAGCAAACACAAGCACAGCAAACTAAAAAGCCCTCTCCCCAGTCAAGTCCTCCTAGGCAGAATAAAAGGCCAGCAGTAAGTTTAATTTTAAACTTTAACTCACATTTAATTTTCAAGCTGATCTGATGTCCATTTGATTTAAAGGCTGCAGTGTGCAGCAGACTCGTGTTTGCCTTGAGAATGAGCCTGGTAGTTAATTTTGTGTGGTAGAGGTCCATTGGTTATATGGCAGGTGTGTTAGTGTAGAACAGCCTTTGCAGTCTTGGCATACCACATTCATATTTCACTTGAGGCAAAATGAGTGGAGAGACTTGTAAGTCAGCAAGAGCTATTAAGATTCATGCTTCTGTGCTATCAAATTTTGTTCCTTTTGCCATTAAGCAGGCTTGATACAGGGAGAGTTTCATGTGCCATGCTTGAACATAGAGATGTAGACAATGCTGACAAAGACAGTATCTGACTGTCTGGTCAGATCAAAGGATCACAAATGTAATGGAATGATGACTTATAAAAGTATGTAAAAATTATAATTTAAAATTACCTAGTAAGAGTAGAAAGCTACAAATGCATCATATATTAACATCTCACTTGATCTGTATTATTACCTCATCATTGAAAATAAGAAGGTATGTTAGCAGTCGGATACACCCACAGATGCTGAGGGAACTGGCAGATGAGATTGCTAAACCCCTCTCCACTGTATTCCAAAAGTCATGGCAGTCTGAAGACCCCACTGACTTGAAAAGGGGAAACATAGTCCCCATTTTCGAAAAGGTTAAGAGGGAGAACCAGGGAACTACAGGCCAGTCAGTCTCATCTGTATGCCTGGTAGATCACAGAGCAGATCGTCCTGGAGGCACTACTGAGACAGAAGAATAGCGAAGGGGTGATTTGGTACAGTCAACATAGCTTCGCCAAGGGCAAATCCTGCCTGACAGACCTGGTGTCCTTCTATGAAAAGGTCACAACATCAATTGATGAGGGGCAAGCAACTGATGTCATTTACTTGGGTCAGAGCAAAGCCTTTGACACTGTCCCGCATGACAACCTGATCTCCAAACTGGTGATGATTTCATGGAGGGACCACTAGATGGATAAAGAATTGGCTTGATGGCCACACCCAAAGAGTGGCTGTCAATGGCTCCATGTCCAAGTGGAGGCTAGTGACAGGTGGAGTCCCTCGGGGATCAGTCCTGGGACCAGTCTTGTTTAACATTTTTTTGATGACATGGACAGTGGCACTGAGTGCACCTTCAGCAAGTTTGCTAATGACACCAAGCTATGTGGTGCAGCGGACACGCTGAGGGAAGGGATGCCATCCAGATGAACCTGGACAGGTTGGAGAGGTGGGCACAAGCCAACCTCATGAGCTTCAACAAGGCCAAGTGGATGGTGCTGCATCTAGGTCAATGCAGTCCCATGCACCAATATAGGCTGGACAGAGACTGGCCTGAGAGCAGCCCTGGGAAGAGGGACTTGAGGGTGCCAGAAAGACAACTAGATCCTGGGCTGCATCAAGAGAAGTGTGGCCAGCAGGTCAAGGGAAGCCATCCTCCCCCTCTACTCCACACTGGTGAGACCCTCACCTGGAGTACTGCATACAGTTCTGGAGCCCCTATTACAAGAGGGATATGGGTGTGCTGGAATCTGCCCAGAGAAGGGCTGCAAGGATGATCAGAGGGCTGGAGCACCTCTGCTATGAGGAGAGACTGAGGGAGTTTGGGCTGTTCAGTCTGGAGAGGAGAAGGCTCTGAGGTGACCTTATTGTGGCCTTTCATTTTCTTAAGAAGGCTTACAAGAAAGTCAGGTAGGGACTCTTTAGGATGTCAGGTAGTGATAGGTCTAGGGGGAATGGAATAAATCATAGATTCAGACTGGATGTTAGGAAGAAGTTCTTCACCATGAGAGTGGGAGACCCTGGAACGGGTTGCCCAGGGAGGTGGTCAAAGCCCTGTCCCTGGAGGTGTTTCAGGCCAGGCTGAATAAGGCTCTAGACAGCCTGCTCTAATGTGAGGAAGCATGGAGCATCTCCATGATAGCAGCCTCCTCAAAAAAAAAAGGCAAAAAATTTAACTGTAAGACCTTGGTCTTCTATTTGCAAGATACAATCTATTACTAGAGAAAAGAATCTGCATTGAAATATAGTTCTTGCACTGAACTTCAGAGATGTTCAGGATAGAAAACTGATAAAATGTGTTAATTAGCTTGAAAATTAGGAGAGCTGTTTATAGGTAGTATGTATTTTTTATATTTTTTCTATCATCAGTGCAAATTCTTCTTGGGTTGTCAGATCTGTTTGTCTTCAGCAAAACTGCCTGGGACAGTTTGGCACATCAGAAACTGTAAATAACAGTTTGGATTTCTCTGTATTTGTCCATCTGCTTGTAAGTTGTTATGAATGCTTGTTCATTCATGTAAAGGCTCTGCCTTTACAGTACTGCTGATTTCCCCTCGTTTCATGTGTTAATGAACTACCTCATAGAAAAAAGTGATGCCTTTTGCATGAATAGTACCTGTTGTTCATGAATGACTGCCTCTGATCAAGCCCTCAGAACAACCTTTTTCTTGAAATTAAGTTTGAAGTCCATCACATAATAATATAGGAAGGGAATAGTGCAGATAAAAGGTTAAGTCCTGGTACGCTGTCAGCATCCAGAACAAATATAAAGCAATGGGTGTTTTGGAGTTTATACTATGATCTAAATCATTCTTTCTCCAGAAAGCAGTCTAGGAGAACAAAATAGGTAGCATTTGAAAGATGTAGTTGGTGCTTCTAAAATGTTCTTCGGTTAGGTGTACCATAGATCTTACTTTAAGTGTTTGCCTCCTCCTGTAAATAGGGCTTTGCATGACTTCTGCTTTGGTTTGTGCAGAACGTAAACACACTCTCTTCCTGCAGGCCAGATTTTTCCATTTTACATGAACTCTTTTAAGTCCATTGCCTTCTCCTCAGCCAAGATATTTTCAAGCAACTGAGGCACTGGCCCATGACTTAAAGATCCATCCCAGATGTCTAAAGCACCTGCACATCCTTTCCATGTCTAGTGGTGAAGAGCACTTGAACGTTCAGTTGACTTCACTAAAACTATACTCGTGAATCATTAAATAGTGTATTTAGTTTGACAAATAGAAATTGTTAATGATAACAATTTTAATACATGGAAATAGCAGTAAAGGAACAGTTCAGTTGTGGTATGGATTGAGCTTATTATGAAAGTATTACATAACAATCAGCATGATAATGAGTAATGTTGGCCCTGGGGTGTCATAGCTAAAGCAGTGTGAACTAGAATGCAGTTAGCAGTTAGGACCAAAAAAAAGTTCATCTCTATTATAGCAGGTGCTGTTAGCAGAGAAGTGATTCAAATTTCTATAACCTTTGTTTTTGTTGCTTCTTGAGACTTCTCAGTTTAAACTGGAGTTTTTCTGTCATGCACTTTTTGAAAGTGTCCCAATAAATAGTGAGGGCTTGCTTCTCTTTGGAAGTATGGAGAGATCTGACATTTGCATACAGTTTTACAGCAAGGACTTTAGTCATGGAAAATCAAGAAAAGCTGATCCAAGTAAAATGAAGAGTTTGTAAAGGTGAAGCCACTAGAGGTAGATAATGTCTTAAACCCCATTCATTCCCAAGGCCGAGAAACAATGTACCGTACCACTCTCATTGTTAATTTTAAATACATTTGTAAGTAAGCTTACTGGATTTAAAATTTCATTTAAGTTTGCCTTTTCTCAAAGACCATCAATCTCATCTGGATTAAGTAAACTGGAAAAGATTTTTCTTACTCCCTTGTCTTATGATTCTTTAAAAAAACAAAACAAACACCAAAACTTGTGATTGAAGGAATGATTTGAAGTTTAGTGGATTTTACTTGGTACATCTACCTCTTTCTTTTTTTCTGGCATCTGAAATGTTTTGCACTGCTCAGTGTTATTTCACTGCCCTCCTGTCCTTCTAAATAAATCATAAAGACCTGAACTGATTGTGGTAAAGGTTGAGGGACAGGTCAAAGCAGATTCAGGAAAAAGAGGCCAAATCTCTTGCTTTCAGCTCAGTGAGTGGTGTACTGGACCACAACATATGTGCAGTGGATAAGTAAATTAAATGAGATGTAGTACTCAGCAGTGACAATAGCAGGAAGTGGTCTATCTAAAATAGTTGCTATTTTTCCATTCTCTTCATTCTGACACTTAAACTAGGCTTTCCCAGTGTAACTTGATTTTGGTCTACCTGTCTAAAGGGATTGGATATTATTAGCTGCCTAATAAAAATGCAGAGGAAAATAAAGGATTTGTCCTGCCTCCTTTTTAGGGGAGGAGGAAAAAGACTGGTTCTGAGTTGGAAACTGGTTCAGCTTTAGTCAGAGCTGTACAAAAGCTCTTCAGTGGGCTATGGGTTATCTCCTCTTTGCTCACTTGTTACCATTTGGAAGTGCTTTGTATTTTGCACTGGTCTTACAACTTTTGTTTGTTTTGTTTATCTTAAACAGGCTGTATCTCCAAAAGAAGAAACAAAGACATCAGGTAAGTGTTAATATTCTATTCTTACTGCTTTAACCAGAATAAGCCTTTAGTTTGTTTGCTTACAGGCTTGTTAGTTCTAAACTGTTTTGATTCAGATAATGCATTGTTAAATACATTCTGTAGCTGTTTCTGAAATGTTCTTAATAGTAAAACTTGAAAAAAATGGAATATGACTGTGCCCTATGAGTCCTGAAGTACAGTCTGTTCAGTAGAAGTCTTGCTCAACTACTCATCTCTCTATTAGTAACTCCATGCATCATTGCATTTGGAGTAGTTCTTCAAGCAGTCTGTGGGACCTTGAAGTGACTGAAGGTACCATGCTATTAAACAGCTGCACTAACAATAAGCCTGTTGGTAATCAGTGACATTTTTAATTGGTTGCTGGCGTGCCTGGCAATAAAAGACATTTCATATCAATACATAGTCTAGTTTAAGAGATGTTTCACCGCTGCAGTTACGTCTAGATCTTTTTGTTTGGTTGGTTGTTTTTTTCTTTCATTTTGCTGGTTTAAAACAACGTACTTCAGGATAGCTAGGATGTGATTCTGTAACCTTTCCTAAGTAAGTCTGGCTCCTTTCCCTCTGGTTTCTGCAGCTAAATTCCAGAGAGCTGTCTCTACTCCCCCCATCTCCTGTGCAATTTCCATTTTGTTTAATTTCTAGACACATGTAGTTCAACTTCTGAGATTTGTTACAAGTTTACTTTTGTGCCAGAAAATGTATATATGCTCATCTTCATTTATGTACTATTATTGGAACAATTTGTCTATAGTTAGAAAATTACATAGCTTGAACTTGTAGTCTTTTAGAAGACTTGTGATAATTGGTGCCATTTTGTTTATACAAAGGTCTTGATTTTTATGTTCTTCATTAAACATGAGTAGTATACAAACATTTCCACTGTACTTTTGCATAGAGTAATATGATAGGACCATTAGCATGAGACCAGAGTTGGAATTTGGAAAATATTGCAGAGCAGTAGCCAATTAGGAACTTCCAAATGTTTTTTAGAACCACCACCACCATCTAAAATCCCCAAAATTGAAACTTCACATCCACCAATACCTCCTGCACATCCTCCTCCAGGTAAGCTTTTCTTAAGCACATTTACTCCTGTCTTGAACTGTTTTGCTTTTCATTCACATGGTGGTAACAGTGTGGGGGCAGGGCCTGTTGCCTTGATTAATCTGCGTGGACAATAAAAGCTTAGGTAGATAAACTCTAGAAGGAATTTTATCTTAGGAGCACAGGCTTTTTGCAGACAGATGCAAAAAAATGTTCTGATGGAAGGAAGACTATACCAGGTGGGCAAAAGCAAACAGATCTGTGACTGTTAAAGACCTAGAAGACTAAAACTAATTGTTGGAGACAGAAAGGGACTTACCTTCTCAGAAAGGTGGCAGATGCCATATTGTATTACTAGAGTAGCTTCCAGCTGTCTCATAGGAGTTCTCTGTATTATAGCTATCATGTAGAAATTCTGCAGGTATGTAACTTAACAATAAGTGGAATGCTTTGCTTTGTACCAAAAGAGGACTTTCATCTGCCAGAGAAGGTTTAACACTGCGCACATGCCTTACGTTTGCAGAATAAACAGTACTAAGGTAAAAATGTGCTTCCAGTGCTTTCATGTATTAGTTGTCCTTTCAGTGACCCCTAAACGTGACATAAATATTTTATAGAGCAAGGTCCATAATGTAACTGAAAGGTGACAGCCTCTACCAGGGAATTAGAGGAGTGAACAACAGTGCTCTGACATACAGGAAGACCATGTTTTCTCGTTTGCTAAAATCTTTTCAAGAATAAAGGAGTTCTTCTAAATATCACTCTCATTATTCCTCCAGTTGTTAAGGCTTGCATGTGCATCTTGCATCCACAGTGATTTTGAAAACGAGCTAATGGGGAAATTATTGCCTGCTATAATTTAGGAACTGAAAGTGACTGAAATCATAGGTACCACAGCCACCTTGCATGATTTAATTATGTAGCTCTCCCAGGGGACAGTTTTGCTGTTAGACTTATGACTGCTTAGGCAGGTAAGGAATTCATTTCCCTTGTTAGCTAGAATTTTCCTCTTAGAATTTGTTTATACAGGCAAATCTTTGTGTAAGCACTGAAACACTGTAAGAACAGTCTAGAGGTCAGCTATTGGATACCATATGTCATTCAGAGACTTAGAAAAATGAGTTCACCTTTTGGTATGTTACCTGCAAGCAAAGCAGAAAGTGTTCAGAGGCTGTTATTGCCACTGTCCTTAAAAAAGAAAACAACAATGAAATGTTCTTTTCCAGAGCGCAAGCCTCCCTTGACAACTGCAGTTTCACTGGCAGAAGCAGAGCAATCTACTACTGTGGACTCAGTAGATATGCCAAAGGTCCAGATTCCTCCTCCTGCTCATCCTGCCCCCGTACATCAACCTCCACCTCTGCCGCATCGTCCCCCACCCCCACCCCCCACCAGTTATATTACAGGGATGTCTACTACAAATTCTTACATGTCAGGGGAGGGTTATCAAAGTCTTCAGTCAATGATGAAAACAGAGGGACCAACTTACGGAGCTCTACCACCAGCCTATGGACCACCAACTCATCTACCATATCATCCTCATGTCTATCCTCCCAACCCTCCACCACCAGTCCCACCTCCACCCCCTGCTTCATTCCCTCCACCCAATATTCCACCTCCTACTCCTGGATATCCTCCTCCACCTACCTACAACCCTAATTTCCCACCTCCGAGACTGCCTCCAACCCATGCAGTACCACCTCATCCACCTCCAGGGCTGGGGATGCCACCAGCTAGTTATCCCCCACCTACTGTTCCCCCAGGTGGACAGCCACCGGTACCACCTCCAATTCCACCACCTGGTATGCCACCTGTAGCAGGACTTGGACGTGCTACATGGATGAGATAGCAGGAGGTTATTTGCACAACATCCCTTTGTGTTGACTAGGCAGGAGGAGCTAACCAAAACCTACCTTGTAAAGAGGAAGAGGAGGGTAATTTGTATAATTTAGAGGAAGAAATGAGGTGGTGAAATGAAAACTTAGCTGATCTGTTTGCAGTATTGTTTATGGTGAATTATATAGGCTTCTAGATTTTAATCAGCTTTGCAGTATCTATTCTAACTTTATACATTTGACTTAAGTTTAAATTGTCTTGAGTTACTCCAGCACTGGATTACTTTGTACTAGCAAAACCAGCCATATTGGCTCAATTATATCAGTAAGAAGAAAATTTCCTTCTAGAAATCAGTGCCTATATTTGAGTATCAGAATAGCCAGATACCATGGAATTTGATCTATAGTAAGAAACTTCTTTTTTTAGTAATAATTAAAGCAACACAATGTCAAGCATAAAAACTACTTTATTTAAGAGAGATTCTGAATGCTAGCTGACTGGAATCATTTTGAGGTGTTTGCCTTGCTGATGTTTTTGTTTTGGAATGTACTGGTATCTTAAAAGTATTGTATGTTTACACCTATTTGCAAAATCCTGTACATAATATATATATTTTCTAAGTGTGAAAGTCTGAATGTAACAACCTACTGTGATGTACATCCTGGTTATAAATGGGACTACTTTGTTCACATCTACCCAAATAAAATTGTTTCTGAATTTAGTGGTTTGCCAGGTTTTTCATGTTAGTTCAGAATTAGAATAGAATAGAATCAACCAGGTTGGAAGAGACCTCCAAGATCATCCAGTCCAACCTAGCACCCAGCCCTATCCAGTCAACTAGACCATGGCACTAAGTGCCTCATCCAGGCTTTTCCTGAACACCCCCAGGGACGGTGACTCCACCACCTCCCTGGGCAGCCCATTCCAATGGCAAATTAGTAATTATAGTACTTACTGCAAGGTATTTCAGCGGTGATCTGCCAAATCTTACTCCATTTATTTAAAAAGCAGGTATTTTATTCAACTAGAAGTATACACTATCACAATCAATCTCTTACTTCATTTTTACTAAAATATTTCAAATTAATGTTTTACACACATTATCAAAAAAATCTGTACTATTACTTTCCCTCCCCAAAATCCAGAGTGGTTCAATAATAGGTAAAAACGCGTGCTAAAGTCTAAAGAATTTTGCTATATACACAACAGTAGGTGCTAACTTTTCCAGTTCTTTGTAAATCATATACAGAAAATAGAGCAGGGCTGTAAGATCACAGGTTTAACAGAAATCAAACTTTAAACTGATTTCTAAAGCAGCACAAATAGACTTTCCCCACGTTATGAAAAATATACAGTTTTATCACTTTACAGTCATGCACTTTGAAAAAGATCAGTAGTACTCTTCCCCCACAGTTTCTAAAAAGATAAAAGGTCACTTTAACACTGATTTATTTTAATATCTAATATTTGGATAAAAATGTGCCGTTTTCAAACAAGGTTGTGCTCAGCAGTCTTGTCAAGGTGCAAAGAGCCAACTGAAGCTGGTTACACCACAGCATTTCAGAAACTCAAGGAAATGCCACATACTTCAGTTGCTCCAACAGAACTGAAGGATGTGATTTTACTTTCCTTAAGCAAGCAAAGTCCATTTGTAAACAGCGGCTGCTTTCTTTGCCAGAGGATTGCAGAACCCAGGTCTTCAATCTTGAGGAAGTTACCTTTGACTGTTTCCCCAAATAGATCAGTTTACTGGTCACTATTTCAAGGGATGCTCCCTTCCACCTTAGTGTACCAAGCTCCTCAGGTAGTTTTCGCTGAAGACTTGGCACATAGGTGCTGAGTCTTTAAATGTGCATATAAAACATCTTTTACACAACTGAGAATTCAGCACCCAAATCATCCTGTAAAGTCATTGAGCGTCATTTTACCCCAGGAAGACGCTTTTCTAGCTCAAACGGAGCCAAGTATGTAGAGCCTAAAAAAAAACCCCAAAATAACACCTCATTGTGTAGCACTGCCATACTTCCTTTGCACAATCAGCGATGCACACCTTACGTTGAAGAGCTATGCTACCAAATAGAAACTTTACAAAACTGGAATAGGCCCTAAGAATATCAAGACTGTTCAGCTGAACTACTGGCTACCCTGTAAACTGGCTTTTCAGGAGTTGTAGCGCTAACAGACCTCAGTTGCACCACTATTTTTCCCTTGTAGGTGAGATCTGCAAGTGGAACAAAACACGCTTTGCTTGAACTCATTGAATAGCTTTTGAGAGAGATTTGATAGCAGGCAGTATCTGAATGAGAATTACACAGCTGGTGAGACTGGTATTCTGATTAGTATAGCTCTTGTCTTGTGAAGAGGACCTGCTAATCTAATGTACTACTGAAATAGCAAGCACATCATCAACGCAATTAACTCTCTACAACTGCTGGCAACATTTGTATTGCTTTAGTTAAAAGTCACTGATGTAAATTAACCTTATTCCAGACACGCTTAAATTAATCTGCTTAATCCAGCCATTAGATGTCACCAGAATTGAAGTGGTCTTTCAGGCAGATAAAGTGACCCTCTGTTGGACACCAGATGTTAAACAGGAGTGATGCCTCTGCTTTACATCACCTCTTCTAGTATGAAATTAAGGTATAAATAGTATAGGAGTAAGACAAATAATCAACGGTGATTAAAAACTGGATGTCAAAATAGAGGAGGAAATCGAGAATCTCCTCAATATGCCATATTTTAAAAGAGACAGATTCTAATTTTCCAGACTCCACAGGATATAAAACAGGAGACTTGAGTTATCTGGCTCAGCAATCACGGACTGAGCAGCAGTAACAGATAAACTACTGGTGAGGGTAATCATGTGTATTTTGGGAGTGGTTCTTGTTGATCTGAGTTCTTTGTTTTTGTTCCAAATCACCTACTACAATGTTATATTTTTCTTTCTGCAAGGAATAGTGAAGTGGTGTTGGCTCTTACTGCTTACTACGTAGTTTGGTTGTATTCTTTTTTTTTTTCACTGGACAAATCTCGCCTCTGACACTCCTCGAGTTCAGCAGCTAGGTTATTGTATACTGTGGGACTAATTACCTTTCATAACTTGCTGCATGGGCTCTTTGGGGTTGTATCAGTGCTCCATGTCAATACCACAACTCAAAAACTTAGAGCAAATTAATTTAAGAGGAAAAAAAACTGTCTGCTGTATGTTGCTGTGAGTGACTCTCAGTAAGAATAAAATGAAATTAATGGTGTTTGAGGTTATTAAATCTTCAAGCTAATCACTAAAATCAATGCGACTTTTGAAGAGGAGGCTTTGATCTGTCATTAAAATTATTTTACAACCAGTGATTTTTAATAACCAAGTTCTGCTTCCTCCAACTATTGAGAAAGGCAATCTAATAAATGCAAGGACAGCTGCTGTGGCAACTTGGAAAAGGGGGTCAAATTCTTACAACTATACAAGCAGCTACTCCACAATAGTAAAATCTAAGTCCCATTGTTTTATATACAGCCGTTAGAAGAAGGAAAATACCACTTGTTTTGGTTCATTAACAAAAATAAAGCTTGAATGGCAGGAATTAGTCTTAACCCAACTGCCTATGTTCATGGAGTTTTTTATTCAGCTCTGCAAGGATGTTGTTTGGTTACCTTACAGAGGAACCAGCATAGGTGAGGGATCCAGGAAGAACTGTAAAAATAAAACCAAATCTTCCTTATGTGAAAGATGAGCTGCTCTTGAAGACCCTGTGCAAGCACTGTTGGCATGGCAGTTTCTGCTGGTTTATTTTGTAGCGAAAGCTTTACTGGAAGAGTGTTGCTGTATTGGTAGGGAATACTGGTGTGTGGCTAAGTGACTTCATTCACATTATGGCTGCAGAAATCTTGTGTCATTTGTTCAGGGGAAATCAATAACAGGTGACAGAGAATCTCAAGCCTTTCATGTGTGATGAGTACCACTGTACAATGCACAGAGTGGTACCAGTGTTCTTAGCTCACCACTCCATATTGTACACAGTGCTCTATGTCATTCTTTGAATTAAGGACCTCCAACAAAAGGTGTTAGCAGCTCAGGAGCCTGGCAGGCAGCAAGCCAACAAATTCAAATTGCTTCCATTGGAAGATGCTGCCCTGAGCCACTAACCCAGCTATGAAGCTAACAAGTGGGCGAACCAGAGCAATACAAACTGACTTCTCTGCAGGTTAAGGGTTCTTCTTGTTCCTCTTAGAAATTCTCTCAAGTTAGTTAATTCTACAAACAGACTATTACAACAAAGCAGGTCTGAACTACAATACAAATGATGCAAGTCTGGCATTATTGGATGGTTACCCATTGAACAGTAATTCCAGAGCACCACAGCCTGGAAATCAGGCCTTTAGCTGCCATATTTACACTGTTATTACAAAAAAAACCCAAACAACAAACCCTGAAAAAAACTTAACACCACCTCCCGGAGAACAGGCAACCAGAAACACTGAGCTCTTTAGTCTTCACAGAATCACTTTCAGCCTTCAGGATGGTGTTCCTACAAGGGACCTTTGAATTGGTTTCCCGAAAGATGTTGCCTGATGGAGGGTTTGGAGCTTGCAGCATCACCTAGCTTTCGCCAGACAACCTGTAAGAAAATACAAAAGCCATAGGGAGAGAAAGAGAGTTAAAAAGTGATAGGGAGAGAAAGGAGTTAAAAAAAAACAAACAAACAAACAAACTCAATGAACCAACTAATTAAAACAAAAACCAAACAAAAAACCCACACACAAATCAAACAACAACAAAGCAAATAAACAATACCCCAAAAAAATTCAAACAAAAACCCCAAACAAAACAAAAAACAAACCAAACAAAGGCAAATCTGATGATGATCTGCAGTATTTCCATAACTGCTATCTGAAAGTCGAACTCAAGTAATCTCCTAGAGCCAGGCTGTCATTCTCATCAAGGCCACTGGGTGGCACCCGTGCACCAGTTTCCAAGGGTAAAAACCATTGATGCATTTTTCTAATTAGTCTCTCTTGAAATTAGAACCATTTTTGCCTGGGGTGATAGCATAAAACAAATACAGTAGGTTCAGAAGTTAAGTTCAATGGTAGGTCAACCGTGCCATGCTTACAGAAATGATGTTACTGTGACTAGAAAAAAATAATGAAAAAGATAACCATNAACATACATTTTATCATTTTAGGGCCACTGGGATTAAGGAAGTTATTTAAAACAAAACAACAACAACAAAAAAAAACCACAACAAGAAACTGCAAAGTAATTTCATAGCTGCCTTGAGTATATAAAATGAATATTGAAAGAAACATCACACACAAATAGAAACAAGTCCATTTGAGAGGATGAGGTCATGGTAGTTTACCTTTCCCACTGCATGGCTACGAGAGGTGCAGCATTAAGCAGACAAAACACCTTAAAAATCAAGCTTTGCTTATAGAGATCCAGCAACAAAGTGAAGTGCTTCAGCTCTTGCCAAGGAAGCTTGCAGTGATTTAGCTCTGCAAGATGCACCTGTGCTCTTTACATCCTTTTCTTAGAGTTGAGGTCACTTTCAGAATTTCAACAAAGGCTGGGGGCTCACCTCTGCTGCAGTGAAGCATTAGACGAAGCCACCTGGACTGATGTCCAATGTGAACTTCTGAAAAAGCCTGCAGAAGTACCCTGCTCCCTGCTGTGGACACTGCCGGTACTGTCAAACAGTGCATCCCTAACGGCAACTGACACGCAGCTTAAGCCCCGTTCTAGAATAAATCCCAAATTGTTTGTTCAAGAAGGTCAAGGGTCACCAAGGGGCTTTGAAGTTGGAGGCAGTGGCACAGGAGCAGACACTGCAAGGCAGAGGTTTGGTATAAATGCTCACCATGCAGGATGTGGCAAGCCATGATGCTGTTCAATGGCTTCAGACATGAATATTCTCCCTCTAATATTATCTAATGGTTAGGCTCAAACCCATTAAAGCTGTACGAACCCACAAAAGCTTTAAAGACAGTAACCAGTTAATACTCAGCCCGAACCAAGTGCTATAAGGGCACAGCTGGAGTCAACTGCTAACAGGGCTCTCCATGCTAGAGGAAGCCTTTTGTACTGCTTTGATCAGCTAAAATAGCTGCTCTGCACTCTTGAAGGTGGCAGAGTGGGAAGTATCTGCTGAGCGAAGGCAGTGAATGAGGCGCTCGGGTTACTGACACTGAAAGCAGTGGTCAGCAGAGCTTTTACCACTCCCTCACGCCTGTGGATCTCACATCAAACCAGGCTTGTACACAGCAGACCCTGCCTCCTCTAACAAAAGACCATGAAAGGAACCCCAGAGTTGCTGAGAGGAGTTCTTACATTGCACATTTCACGAACAATTGCCTTCTCCTTTTCACTCAGGTCTTCCTCATAGTTGTCTTGCATTTGCCTATCCAAATTTTCATGGACCTCAAGGACCTACAAAAAACAGTATTACAAGAGCATTATGATCCTCAAATAATTAAGCATCCCTAAAAGCTTCATTAGCAAGTATTTACACTAGCAAGGTTCCCAAAGCCCTGAGAATCAGAGCACTCTGAAGAGCAGCGTAACAGTAAGTTGGGTGCCATTGTCCTCTCCCTTCCATGGCAATGGGATGTCTCTGTTCTACCACTTGCACACTATGGCTGCCACCACAGTGAGTTGCCCATGCCCACAAACACATCTCTTTAAGAAAAGCTGTTCCAGGCAGCAAACCCAAGGCAAGCCACCAGAAATTCATGCCCCTGCTTGCTCCCTTCTTTCACAGAAGCAGAGCTTCCCTACTCCCTTCTACCAATTCAAGTCATGGGACAACTGTGGTCAGCCCAGGCTAACAGCTCTTAGGTCTGACAGGGCTTTAGTCACCAGGGAAAGAAGCAAGCAGAGTATTACCCACTGTGCAGCTTAAATGTGTGGTCTCCAATCAGCCACGAACTTTCAGGTCTTAAATAGGCATGACCAATTTCACCTGCCTTTTCACTGAAATTGTTTTTAACCCGTTTAGCATCTCAAGCAAATGCCTTGGAGGCCCAGGGGACAGGGAGCAAGAGACAGCCTGTCAGCACAAAGCACTGGGACTTAGAGATCTCAATTTGATTCCCAGCTCTTAACCACTCCCTTTTGCAAAAGAGATGGGAATAGGATGGAGGAAAAAAAAAAAAAATCAGTATTGCCTCTCAGGATCTGCATGCTGACAGCAGCCCTCTGAAGGCACCAGCCCCACCAAGCACTGAGTGCCCTGGTGAATCTGGTCACCCTCTCCTTGTGCCACAAACTCTGAAGGTGGAGCTTGACTTTAATTTGTCAGCACTGTTTCCACCCACAGCACATGCCCCACAAAGGTAAGGGAATAGGTGTCCCTCAGCTGAAGCTGGCACACACTCCCATCACTGGCATGCACACCCATGCCAGAACTGCAGCCACAGCTGCAGGGTGACATTTATTGACTGTTAAGTAAGCTCAATTGGTACAAACACTGATGAATCCAGGTCATACCCACAAGGCACTGGTGCCAGGCCTGTCAGGTCCTCCACCAGCAGCTCCATTTTGCTGTTCATCCTCTCATGTCTGGCTACAGGCAGCAGACCCAAGCACATGCTGGCAGCAACCCTGCCCCACAGGAGGCTCTGGAGGAGTGAGGCATTGCTGCCCCTTTCTCTCCTACTCATCACTACAGGGCTTTTCTCACAATAATAATGGGAGAAAAGCACTGCAAAAACAGGAGACATGGCTACAAAGACTCAGTATCAATGTGAAATGGGTAGGGGGAAGGATTTGAGGCTTTGTAGCTTGGAGAGCATCTCCAGCAGGTGCTCCCAGATCTAGGAAGAAGTAGGCTTCCTTGGAGAGACAGAGAGGTTACAGCTCCCACATTAATACCCCAGACCTGACACAACCAGTGCTCACATTCTCCTAGATGCCACTTAGCCTGGTGGCTGGGCCACACCTGCAGATTTGCCTTGGGAAGACAAGTAAATCTGCTGTGGAATCAGCTTGGGACACTGGAAAAATAGAGGAAACATCCTGCATGTTACTTTTTTATTTAGATTTCGGGTTCACGGTATTTGGAAAGGGAAAAAACCTGATTTTAAAATGCTCTCCAAGTGCCAATCCCCAGGTCACACATCTGGTAAGATGCAGCATGTCTGTGTGGTTAAGATGCGCTCCCATCTACTGCCTACACTCCGCACCTCTGCAGCTGGGAGGCAGCCCTGGCCCCTCAATGTCCTGCCTAAGCACACACCATCCCAGCCACCTCTGCAGAGCACCTCCGAGGAGGCAGTCCCTGGCTGCAGCCCGGTGGTTCCTCGATCAGAGAGATGAGGCTACCTGGGACTAAAGGCAGCCTTTGCTTCCTGTTGGAAGCCCACTGACCCACACAGTGCCCCCACAACACATCTATCTGCATGCTTTCGGACAGCTCCTCTGGATGGGCATGCATGAGCTGGGCACACCACAGCGTAGGACTGCCTTGAGATTTTACTGCTGCATGTGTGCTGACCTACATACCTCACTCAGGGCATTGCCACTGATGAGCAAAGTGGTCAGCTCAGTGTGTAGGGCCCAAGGCCCTGAAATCACCCAGTGCCATCAAACAGCACATGGTTTTCTTCACCATGATACATCCATGTGCATATGAAGTTGTACAGCAGGTGTATTTGTGTGTGTCAGTACTCCTTGGGAAGGAACTCCTACTAGGGAAATACAGAGCTAGATGTGGTGCAAGGATTGGTTTCATCCTTTGCTGAGGTATACAGCACTGGCTGCTCCACAGAACAGAATACCAGGGTAGATTATCCCCTGCTCTGCTCAGCACAGCAATCCTGCTGTACTGGAACTGCATAATGGACAGAAAATAGATCATTCTCCTAGGGCCCTTAACCTACTTCTAAAACACACCAGCTAGTTTAACCAATATAGCTAGGACCAGTCTCTGCGCAAGTAAGAATTATCCACATCCATTCTAAGAGGAGAGGAAGGGCAAGAGAGATGCCAAAAGCATGTGTGTGCTGACAAAGACAGCATCTATTTTTTGCTAAAGGGGATGGAATTAATTATTGATCCAGCTGGACTCACACATCGAACTCACTCATCCGGAGCCAGCATCCCTCCAACGCTCAAATGCAGAGGCAGCAGCCTACAGGATCACAGCCCCGTGCAGAGCACCAGCACTGCCTGGTTGGCAGCTAAGCATTGTCCACAGGGCAAGTGTCAAGGACAACCATGGCTTAGATGGGTTAAAGATCACATCAGTTCCAGTCTCTGCTTCCACCAGCCATCAATCTTGTAGGCACAAGAGACTCAGCAGACAAAATCAAACTGGTTTTCTATGACTTATGCTTCAACTAAAAGGGCATTTCCTTGTCCAGGAGGTGTGGAGGGTGGCAATGCCCATTTCTTCCAGTGGAAATGTCTTTCTAAGGTTCAAACCAGGCAGAGCTGGAGCTGAAACCTGATCAGATCAGGACTCATCTACCCTGGAAAACATCCTGCTTCCCAGATCCAGTCCATGTCTTGACAGGCACTTTGTAAAGACATGTTATCATCTTGGGTATGGGAAAAAGGGGATTCAGAGGGGTAAAACTCAACAACCTATCCTGGAAAGGCATGATGGAAAAAGACACACTCTGAAGGGTGAAATCACATCCTGAAGAAAGACAGGAAGGCCTCTTACTGCTGATCCAGCCAGAGCCATTTTCAGATCCTGCCAGGCGCCACCTCAGCCATTTAGAAGGACCAAGTTAAGGTTCCTCAGATTACACCACACAGGACTATGGATGTGCCTTCATAAGAAATGTCTATGGATCAGCTGAAGTTCAAGGACTGTGGACTCAGCGTGGATCTAAGAAACTGGGGTGTATCTTCCTGTGATTTCTGCCACATACCAACCCAGGAGTTTACAGGAAAAAAAGCGTACCCCAGGCTCAAAGTAGCTCATGATGTCCCCTCCTTTTTGCTCTTCATCAACCTGCACTGACAGCACTGGGCCCTCTGCAGACACAATGGCACTGGGTGATCTCCCTGGGTAAAAGGTCACCTGGTGAGGGCAACCTGCTCCTCTCAGGCACAGGGCAATTCTGCATATAGGGGAATGGTGCTGGACCAGGTAGTGTTGCTTCTGTGCCTGGAGATGCCACCTCCTGAAAATAACCTACACTTTGCTCTTAATGAGCATGCTCTTTTTCTCTCTGCCACTATGCAAATTGTGAGGAGCATCTTGGAGCATCTTTCATGACTGACGTTTGCAACCAAGGCAGCACCACCTGAAAGTTACCCAGTCCATCACATCCACCACTTGTTGATTGACTCTGCATGGGTGAGTCAATATGGATGTGTATTTAAAAAACAAATGAAAGACTCCACCATAGAACTTGGATGACTGCACTAAACCCTTGGAAGGAAAAATAAAAGTTGGTATGAATGTTTCAGTGCTAGGAAGCACTTTGAGGGACACTTTCTGAAGGGTGCAAGCCTCACTGCTTTTATTGATTTATAAGTCATCTGGACACAGCACTGGGGAACACGGCATCCCACTTCAGCAAAGGAACAGTCTATATGCCCAGCCAAGACTCCTTCCTAGCTATGGCAGGGCCAAATCCTGCCTTACTCTACATCAGTGAGAATGATTGATACCTGTTTGATGACTGTCCACGTGGGAGAAGTCCAAGCTGCTGCTGCTGGGGAATTTGGGCTACAGGCTAAATGTCATAATTCTCATACACTTGCCTCCTCCTCAGTTCCCCATGTCTTTAACAGGTTTGCTCAGTTCCTAAGCAAAGTTCTTTGATGTTCAGTGAGATACTGATCTGTAGCATATGTACCTTTTATTCTCGTTAGCAAAAACAGCTGTTAGGAGTGCCAACCTGTCATCTTGTTCCTTATTTAGAAGGCGCAAATAAACCAAAACTACTTCAGAAGCAAAAATAAAGAAAATCCCTAAATGTGCTCAAGGAAGAACTTACTGTGCTAAATGGCAGGCAATGCTTCTGTCATATAGCAAGTGTTCAGCTGCCAGACAAAGCCAAGGAGAAAGCCTAGGGGACATTACATAGAGAGATGCAGATGGAGGCAATCCAGAAGCCCTGCAGGATTGTTCAGAGTGTGTAGCCACTCAGTGACCTTTGCTCAGGCACAGTGCTGCATCCTCGTAGTCACATGGCTCCTGGACGCACTTGCATTCAAGCAGGTTGCAAGACAAGTGAAGCCAACTTCCAACAGACCTTGCCTTTCATCACAGTAAGGAACTAGCCTGCTTCAGTCAGAATGACTTCTACACACAGCTAAAAAAGGGATTTTGCTATTATCTGTTACAACATAGCCAAAGTGCAACATTTCATTTGTAGGTTATTCTTTTCTCCCCGGTCATGAGTCATATCACAGGTGGTGAGGGTCTAAGCTGGTAGCTGCAGCTAGATGCAGGAACTGGCACAGGAAAAGCTACCTGGTTCTGCGTCACGCACATAAGATCCAGAAGCTACAGCATGCTGTGGCCAAAGAACATTATCTTCCACCCAGTTTAAGATTCACAGCTGGAGACCAACGGCCACAATTTCACTGTGCCACAAGAAAGGAGAAGGAGGAGAGATTGCAACCATAACCAGTGTCCTCAAGTCTTTTCTATTTCAGCTAATCCTTGGAAATGGGCTACAGGATGGAAAAATAAACACCTTCTCATCCCTCCCTGCCACGCTTGTCTACAAGACAACTTCCTCCTTGCTTCAAATGTGAGAATATTTTTAACCCAAAGTGTGTCAGCAGGACACATCATGTGAGATTATTTATGCCCGTGAGATGTGGCTGCTATGACACCTGCTTCCTGACCCAAACAATGGCACTTTGTAGCATTTTGTCTGATTTTTATCTAACCAGGCAAATAATTAAATTGCAGAGAAGAATTTCTTCCAACCCTCCCAAGTGATCAACGAAGCTCTGAAGTAGAGGATTAATAATAATAATAATACATGTGCAAACAACCAGTCATCTTTCTTTCAATTCCCTTACATGCATCATTGTGCCAGATCTTCCAGATTTAATTTCCAGTTTCCAAGAATCTTGATTCATTTTCCAATCCTTTCCATGAGCTTATCAAACGGTGTCTTGAAACCATTTCTGTTTCTTGCCCTTACTAAGAAATTCAGTTCCATAATCTCTAAAGCAAAGAGGAACCTAACTTCCCTCCAGAATCTGTTCATAATCAATTCACAACTATTTGATCTTCTAACTTAAAAACATTATAAACTCTGCTTAATATAGTCCCTCACCACTACCTCACACCAAATGCAATGAAGAGGAGGAGCAGAAAGGTATGAACCTTGCAGTTTGGCAAGAAAAAGCCAACAGTAGTAGTCAGGACCACACGAGGGCTTGGATAATCTTAAATGGAAGTGAAGGTGGATTAGTACAAAGGGTCAGAAAATCAAAGGTATTCCAGCATCTTAAAATGTTCTGCAGGGCATCAGTTTAGCAGATTCATATATACACAGTAGAAATGTCACCCACAAGCACAATGCAGCACAGTACAGGATGGAGCACAACCACTTTCTGATAGCACAGAAACATTCCTTACAGGCAAAGAAACAACTTGTCTGGAAAACACAGGACAAATTGATGTAGGCAAGTGAACTGCTCCATCTGTGGTCAGTTCTCTTGGGAACTAGGGGAAACCGTACTAAGGGTATTTTTTATCCCTGATGATGCTGAACATCCTTCTTTAAAGATCCAATGACAGTTCTACAGTCTAGGTGTAAGTCCCAAGTAGGATGGAAAATCAAGACTCTTAGGTTGAAGGACCTTTTACAATTCAAATTCAAAACTGATCATACAAATTCATATATTCCAACCAGAGTCTAATTTAGTTAGAGACCTTCCAGCCATCCCTATGGTACTTTGGAAAAGGGTTTGTGCTTCTGTGTCTTTCAGATACTTAGAAGTAGCTTGCTTAACTAGTTAAACATGTAACACTAGGGTATTACATTTTTCCTACTAATGGATAGTCACTAGGACTTGAGAACTTCTGTGAAATCACAGTGCAAGTTTTCTCCTTTAGTGGAGCTAGCAGCATCCTGATTTTTTTACTGCCAATGATTCTAACTTTAATCCTTGATGCTGACATATCTGCACAGGTATGATGACATAGCTTGCCATGTATTTACTTATGATAAAGCCTTTATGCTTTGAAGACTGCTGCAGGATTTTCAGTAACAAGACACAGGTAGGAATTGCAGGCTTTGTGGCACCTTTTAAAACAGCTTTTTGATCACCCTGGACACCCAGTTTATGCAGGACTGGTAAACAGAAAAGGTAACTGACATTTTCAGCTTTTGTTGGAAGATTCTCACTCAAAATCATCTTGCATCATGACACAGGTTCTGGTTATCTGCATGAGTACCAACTTCCTATTTCTAGTTGCATTTCCATGAGAAGAGCAAATGCCCAGTTTGCTGCACAGCCATGTGAGGATCTGTGGCATCCTTACCTTCATAGCATGCACAACAGCCTCTGGTTTCTGACCAACAGGGACGTATCCTGCTGCAGGAGAAGATGCAAGATCAGATGTCATGCGAGCTGGACCCTGTTGAAAGAAGGTATAGTTTAATTTGTTTAGATCACCTGAAGCAAAAAGGAAGAAAACAACTCAAAAATTTGAGCACTAGATTCTCTAGAATTCGATCCTCTTCAGTCACCCACAAAGACAAAAGACACTACAGCCCTTTCCTCACAAGCCACTTGATCTAATGCTGTTTAAACCTACCATCACTTAGTCTAGATGTATCCAGGAGCAGATCATCCCTGGTTTAAAGCTAAATCGTTTCAAGAAACACCTTTTTTATTTTCCACTGAGAATAACTCTGTACAACAAAAAGATCAAATGCTTCTCATCCTTCTAGCCAAGGGAGCAATGCAAACAAGATTATTTTCCAGTATAAAGTGGTTATTTCTAAGAAGCTGCATTAATGGAAGAAACAGTTGGCAACATTTCATTGCTTTTCTGGCAACCTTTTCAGAGAGACATCAAGTACCAATCTTCAGTTACAGAGAAAATTGTGAAAGCAACCTTAAAACAAGCAGATGTCCAAACCTAATGTTGGCTTGGTTTGTTCTCAAAATGCTGGCCAGCCCTCCTGCATGAAGGATCCCCTTGGGAAAGATGCCACAATCACATTGTACAAAAGATCTCTACTGTCCAAATGGCCTTGTAAGCACTTTTCATAGAGCTTTCCTTCTTTAGAGGCATCCCACTTGGATTGTGAGGGACACATTATCTTTATTCAGTGAGATGCACCCTGCCTGCCCCTAATATTTTTGCATTGGTTTGCAGCAGTAGAAGAAACCAACAATGAAGCCATTGACTGAATTTGTATTTAGTCATCATGTCCTTTAGGAAATACAAGAATGACTATACTGAGGGCCCCTGAAAGCAAATTAGGATGGCAGAGCGGCATGCAGCATCATCACTGGAATGCTTTCACATACAATACATGAGGCACTCCATGCTCATCTTTTCCACGTTTAAAAACGCAGCATGTTTTATGCTTCACCTCATTGCTTCACCATCTAAGCCAAAGCCAGCAAGCTAGGCATGCCAGAAATGAGGACCAGAGGGGGGGGCACTTCATCATCTCTCATTCTTTCAAATGTTTTAAGTTGTGGGGGCATTTTTACTAATAAAAGTGTTCATGTGCATATATTAAATAAAGAGATGAGCTAGGCTACAGAAAATGAACCAGCATGAAATGGATCGAGTCTTTCATGCCCAGGCCACCAAGCTGTGCTTAATCCACGTCACGACCAACAGCCATTTACTCATAATAGAGACCTTCATGAAGTGATTTGCTGGTGATATAAATACTTCTGAGAGGCAAGCATCTCAGAAAAAGGAAAATTGGAGTTAATAACTCCACAATAGTTCTCCAAGGAGATTTAACAGACTGCCAAAGCACAGAGAGAAAGAAACACTCACAGGCTGGGCATGGTTCTGGACCTGCTGGCAGAGGGTTACAGCTTGCTGGAGCTGTGGCCACCTAAGGACATGTCCTCAGCCATCCTGTACATAATGTCACTCAGAAAAAGCAGAAGCTGGGGAGGAAGCACCAGAGACTGGGTCCAGCCAGTCTACAGCTAAGACTTAAGTCTGCAAAATGGGTTACAAATTTATCACAGGGATGGTAAATGCAACAGAATCCTTCCAGAATCAGGCTCCCACAGAGGTCAATGATACCAGTATGTGCAGAATTCCTCTGGCTTCAGTATGAAAGCTGCCTTCTTTCCATAAATGACCAAGATCACGACAACTGAAATCAAAACATTCAGGTGTTTGTGGCCAGGCACCATACTTGGTATGGATCTTCCTCCAGAGCTCTCTCTAGAAGTAACACAGGAAATAGCATATTCCTTCTGAGTTGAGAGCAATCTGACAAAGTAAAAGGAGTTTTTCTGGACCTTGCTGCTTACAGCATTTTATATACAGTCTTCTGACCAAACTAGAGTAGATTACAAGGTCTCCTGTATGACAGACAGCAACAGCTTCATCTCAAGAAAAGTGAAATTACTAATGAGCTACAAAGCATTTCCATGATCATAATCACTCTCAAAATTATTACAGAATACAAATGAAACCAGAATGATTAGAGAGAAATGTTTTCTAAAGAGCTTGATCATACTTAACCAATCACCATACCGACAAGATACAAGCAACCTTGCAAACACACTGCGTACTGGATATATTGCATCACACACACACACACGCACACACACACCTGTGCAAACACCATCAGGTCAAAAAAGCATTCAAAGGGTCATATTTCTTCTCAGATTAGTGGCTGAAATTCAGCAAGGGTGATCAACTGAGCTCCACCTCAGCACAGGTAGAGAATTTGAGTGAGGAAGACAAAAATAAAGAACCGGGAATTCAGCAAAGGAGATAGACTCAAAACTTGCTATCACAGTCTCGTTAACAGATGACTTAATTTCTAAAATAAGCATGGTCCCTGATCCTCAGCTTGGAAGCCAAAACCCCCAGCCAACTGAAACAGATGTCCAAACTGCTGAGTGCAATCGTCAGCAGTGGTGAGCGCACTCAACGACCACGCTGCTGGCCTGCTGTGCCCCAAGCCACAGAGACCTCCTCACCACATGAGACTGCAACTACAAAAGGCCAAACACACATGTGAAGCAAGTGGGGGAGCAAGCAATGACCTCACCAACATTCCCACTCTTTGCAACTTTTGCAACAAGTAAAAATGCTCACACTGCTAAGGGTGGCTTAATATTTATCATTACACTTTGTCATTTTTGTGAAGTCTCAGAGAAGGCATTTTCCAGACACAAAAGGAGTCAGAGTTTTATAAAACTTCAGTGTGGCTCACTAACAAAAGCAAAGTTTCAGATGAGCCTCCTATCAGCTTCCTGCACAGGGGTATACATAAAGGAGGCCAGAAAAGAGGAGAGTGTAGTCATCAGGGAAAGAAATTACAGCATATCCAGCAGGATGCATGGTCAGCCTTTGGAGGATGGAGGAGAGTAAAACAGGCAGAGTTCATCGATAGTGTTAGCTGAAGGGAAGGAAATGGAAGGAACTGGAGATAAGGTCAAGGTTGCTAAACTGGAAAACTGCCAACAGCAGGACAGAAGGGAGGGAATAGGAAGAAAAAGGAGGATGTGCGTTTTACCCAGCAGGAAGCCAGTCAAGATGAAATGCCACGGAGAGTGAACCAACAACAGCAGATTGGAAGAAAGGCAGGAGGAGGGGGGAAATCTCAGGAAGTCAGGGTTAAGGCAGTGGCTGAAATTACACAGATTGAGGGAGATTCCTCATGGACAAAAAAAAAAAAAAAAAAAAAAGGTTTGGAAGTGTGGGTAAGAATTACTGAATTACCACAGCTGCACCCCAGCACTCTCATTCAGCTACTCTGAGGACCTCCATCACGGC
The DNA here is from genome assembly GCA_013400475.1 of Tricholaema leucomelas. Lineage (NCBI taxonomy): Eukaryota > Metazoa > Chordata > Aves > Piciformes > Lybiidae > Tricholaema lacrymosa > Tricholaema leucomelas. Next base: position 378,989 of record WAAF01019385.1, read on the forward strand.
AGAAATCACAGAATCACTCCCATTCCCTCCCTGCAGCTGTCATTTTCACATTCACAGCAACACGACTGCCTTAGCACCCTGATGAACAATAATGGCAAGGTTAATCTGGTTACATCATAAATGCAGAAACTGTCCATATAGGCAAAAAGCAACACAGTGATCTGAGGCATGCATCACTCTCCATTCCCCCCACCCCTGTCTGGTTTTGTCAAACATGCACTCTCTGCCTTAGATGGAAATCTGGCTTTTCCCCTTGCTCGGTTTTTGTAGTGTTTGGCAGCTCAGCTTCCTGAAGCTCACCTTCAGATAAGTGGCTGAGGTGTTACACCATTATATACATAAATGGTGCTAAAAGGCAGCTCAGAAGTCACCAAAAAAGATGTCATTATTCTTGAGAATTTTTCTAGTTTACTTTTCCTGAGGTTCAGCCTCAGTGTCATGAGAAGCTGAGTTATTTGAAAAGGCAAAGTTTCTTATGCTTTGGCCCAAATCAGCTCTAGAGTTGCTCCAAGTTTACAGCAGCAGAGATGAGACTAGAAAATAGCTTAATTCTTTACTTATATAAGGAATTTGTAATACAAAATTAAACCAACAGTACATCTATGTTGTGATGCTTAATGGTCACCTGGGTAGAACTGCACAACACCACTCTGTTTCATTCACAGCCACAGTTACACTGCCAAAAGAAAGAGCTGCTCAGGAGTGAGACTACCAGCCTAAGAGTGGAGGCTGTAAATTATGGATCTGATGTACTCCTGAGTGCTGGGAGCACCTTATTAATTCCTTGACCACTGCACCTCTGAGACTCAGAGACAGTTCTCCTAGAGTCCAGGACTTGGTTGTGGAACTGTGAGTGATCTATTTGATGCTTCCTAGGTAGACTGGTGCTTTTGCTGCTTTGCAAACCACTGTGGCAGTTCAGAGCATTCAAGAGTGCTGTAGTGTGGATCTCTGATGAGTGGAAAGAACAGCTCTGTCTCTGCTGCCAGGACGGCTCTGAAACTGCAAGGAGGCTCCTGGTGAGGCTCTTCACACCCCTCATGGGAGGCAAATGCCAGGTACCCACATACCCAGCCCCTCTCCCAGTGGGGAAATCATCACAAAAATATTACTCTGCCACCTCTGTGCAAGCAGCAGTACGGAAGCACTGCTGAACACATTTCCCTTTAAGTCCTCACCTGCTCCTTCATTTCATGATGATTAGCACTGGATATTCGCTGATGTTCGTGATGTGACCAGCACACTTCTCAGAGCTTAGTGTTCCCACACAGCATCATCTCCCTTTCCATCCTGCCAGCTCCACACTGTGCATGCCCTAACCACAAACCCACCAGAGAAGCTAGATTCTTTTTGAGACCCTCCCAGAAACCTCTCACTAGAGCCTGCAGTGCTTGTGGTTCAACCTCCAAGTCCACAAGGAGATTCGTAGTCCAGCTGTACTGTTAACAGGCTAAGAAAAGATTGAGAAACTCTTCAGCATCTCATGCCAGAGCATCCATGAAGTAATATGCCATGGATAGAAGAACAAACCCCTCAGATCTCTCTTGCTTGACCTGGTGACAGCTTCAAATCCAAAGCAGAAAACAAACCAAATCAAACAAGTCCAATTCATTGCCCCAGGACCAAGTGCCAAACACCAAGTTGCCTAATGAGTCCTTGCTGGCTCAATCCGGCTGTGTCAGCACAGATGCTGACCAGTAATGCTGTTGATACTCCGTTCTTACATGCCTGAAGGAATAAAATTACTAGGACTCTAAAAGGGCATGCTGTGAACTCCTAATATTGTCACACCTCCGCAGAGGTAAAATGAGGCTTAAAATACCAACGTTTCTTAATAACAGTGGGTATGCTTTGGAAAACAAGAACCTCTTGTAGAGGTTTTGGGCTGGAAAATTGAAAAATGAACAAAGAAATGATGATAAACATTTTCTCCTTGATTCCTCCAGGGGTTTCAAAAAAGACATGAGACCTTTATCCTGAGATCTTAACGCTCAATTATATTCTGTCTTCTGCCATCCAGAGGGACCTGGACAGGTTGGAGAGGTGGGCCCAGGCCAACCTCATGACGTTTAACAAGGCCAAGTGTAAGGTCCTGCACCTGGGTCGGTGCAATCCCAGGCACAGATACAGGCTGGGTGATGAATGGCTGGAGAGCAGCCCTGAGGAGAAGGACCTGGGGGTCTGGGTCGACGAGAAGCTCAACATGAGCCGGCAGTGTGCACATGCAGCCCAGACAGCCAACCGAGTGCTGGGCTGCATCAAGAGAAGTGTGGCCAGCAGGGCAAGGGAGGTGATTCTCCCCCTTTACTCTGCTCTCGTCAGACCCCACCTGGAGTACTGTGTGCAGTTCTGGAGCCCCCAATACAAGAAGGACATGGAACTGCTGGAGCGGGTCCAAAGGAGAGCCACGAAGATGATCAGAGGGCTGGAGCACCTCTGCTATGAGGACAGGCTGAGAGAGTTGGGGCTCTTCAGCCTGGAGAGGAGAAGGCTTCGAGGAGACCTTATAGTGGCTTTCCAGTATTTGAAGGGAGCCTACAGGAAAGCTGGGGAGGGACTATTTACACGGTCTAGTAATGTTAGGACGAGGGGGAATGGGTTTAAGCTGGAAGAGGGGAGATTCCGACTGGATGTTAGGAGGAAGTTCTTTACAGTGAGGGTGGTAAGACACTGGAACAGGTTGCCCAGGGAGGTTGTGGATGCTTCCTCCCTGGAGGCGTTTAAGGCCAGGCTGGATGAGGCCTTGAGCAGCCTGCTCTAGTGGGAGGTGTCCCTGCCTATGGCAGGGGGTTGGAGCTGGATGATCCTTGAGGTCCCTTCCAACCTAAACCAATGATACCCTTTCCTACCTCAGCTCTGAGAGGTACTTCACATAAGTCACAGCCCAGGCACTGAGGATGCTTCAAATCAGCGTGAAATGTGCAAGCAAGCATTAATACATCTGAACCTCACATCCTCTATGCCTTCTATTAATTTTTTCTACCACTACAAAAAGCAAACAGACATTTAGGATTCAAACCTGATTAAATAAACCACACTTTTCTAATGGTATACCTCAGACAACATTAAAGCTAAGATGCATCATATCAAACACTGTGAGGTTTTTATTGCTGAGACAGAAGGAGGAAAATTACATTATAGACAGGCACTGCCAGACAACTCACAATAAAATTCCCAGGCACATCTATTTATCTCACAGTGGTTTTGTTTGCAGGCTGCTTACCCAGCTCTGAATTATATTTGGGCCCTTTTTTAGCATCCATCACCATCAAAGCATTTTACATCAACAAAAAGGCCCCCACCACTCTGTAAATTAGAAACTACTAATGGACAACCAAGAGGCAGTGACATGCCCAAAGCCATGTGGAAAGCAGGTGGCAGAGCTGGGCACTAACATGGAAAGATGTCACGTCTGACTGCAAACCCCAAAGCTGGTGTACTGGCAGAATGGGAGGCTCAGCATGTTTTGGTTTTGTGGATGGTGCCTGTGGTCACGAAGTTGAGAAAGTGCTTAGAGCAGCTCCAGTTAGAGTCAGTGCTGGGGTCAGATGGAGAAAATAAGTGGCAAAACCAAAGATCGAGACCATAGGGCCACTTAGCATAGCAGAAGCATCCCTAGACCCTCAAAGGGAAAGTGTAGCAGCCCCAACGCATAGCGTGCCCATCAGAAATGCAGCACAGGCAGCACCGAGGGCAGTTGGTCCATTGAGAAAGAGAACACTCCCTTTACATAGGAATCCCCAGAGATAACAGGCACAGACACACAAAACACCTCCTATTAACACCAGCCTGAAAAATTTCCTGGTCCACATGACAGCAAATCAGATCACTTCATCATTATGCAGCCCAGGCCACGTTTCCTGGCCTCTGCCACCTTGCAGCTGCAGGGAGGTTAATGGCTGAAACAAAGCAATGGTGAAACAAAGTGATGGTGTTGCATGGTGCTGAATTGTGACAGGACTCTCTCCCTTTCTGCCTGCTGTGTTTTCTCATGCCCAAGGTAGCTCTATTTCCATCATGAATGGTGCTCCTGAAGGAATCTGGCTCTTCTTACAGTCCTGCAGGGACAGGGCTACCTGAAGGCAACCTGGCAGGCTCTTCACCCACCTCAAGAGTTCCTGGAGGCACAACGAATTGATCGACCAGCACCAGCTTCTCTGCAAACCACGTGGTACAAAGCGCAGCCTTTTCACCATCCTGCTGCTGGCAGTGCCAGACCACTTGTGCCTGAGCGTGGAACACCCCCACCAGATCCAGAGTGCACCCAGGTCCATTATGCATCCAGTCTGCCCAGCAGATGATCCAAAGCAGTGATGACACTTGGTTACTGTTATCCCATGTCTACTGTGCAGAAAGCCTGCCAGCATCCCGATCAAAACACTCACTCCCTGCTTGTGCACTTAAGTGGCTGCACAGGCCTATGTTCCCAAAGTCACAGCAGGCTGCCTCACAGCTGAGAGTGCTTGACATCCTGCCACCAGGCACAGGAGAAGGAACACATGGGAGATCCCACAGGCAGACATCAGCTCTCCAGCACAACACAAGTCCCAGCCACCAGCAGGAGCTGAATGCAGGAGCCATCAGTATCCTGTATTAGCATCTTCCCTATCAAATCAAGGGACTTTATTACAGATACTAATCTTCTTTGGCATTACTTAATTTGCCGCCTTTAATCATAGAGAGCAGCTGGTCATGTAAACATTCAAATCCATGAATGTCCACACAGGAGCTAGGCAGAGCCCATCCGTATGGCTCAGCCATCACCTCCTGCATTTTCATGGCCTCTGCTGCATTCACAGATATCTACTTAAGTACCAAGGAAGGGCTTACATGGCCATTTTGATTAATTAATATTGATTAATTCTTTATCCACAAGTGTAGCAATAGGATAAAGGGTAACAGTTTCAAACTGAAAGAGGATGGAGTCAGATTGGATATTAGGAAGAAAATATTTACTGTGAGTGTGGTGAGACATTTGAACATGTTGTCCAGAGAAGTTGTGGATGCCCCTTCCCTGAAACCGTTCAAGGCAAAATTGGGAGAGGCTTTTAGTGACCTGATCGAGTGGAAGGTGTTCCTGTCCACAGCAAAGGGGGGTTGGAACTACTGGAACTAGATGATCTTTAAGGTCCCCTCCAAACCAAACCATTCTATCATTCTATAATAAAGAAACAACTTAACTGTTTCATTGCTTTCTGAACATAAAGATTAAGAACATCAGAGAGAAGAACAGTTCTTCTGCCTGGCAGGCATGACACAATATTGGCTGTGGGGGCTGTGCTGAGGCACAAAGGAAAGGGAGAATTTCAGAGACTGCCTCAGAGTAAACAGTCACGACACCATTTACAAGTGTATTTCATCTACAAACAGCACTTCTCGTCTCTTCTCAGCACTGCACCAATGGTGGATTGCAGTTCCAGCCCTGGGGAGCTCCAGCAGCAGAACGGGACAGAAGAGCAATTGCTGTTTGGGTTTGTATCTGCGCTGCATCAGCTGGAATGGGAGCATGCTGTTAAAAGGTCCCACTGACAGCTTCAGTTGCCCTCTCAGACTGAGACTATTACCAGCGTGACATACTCTGAAGAGTTTCAGTCTGGAACTACCTGACACAAGCAAAGAAGGAAGTCTGACTACTATGGACAGAGTGAGACTAAGCTGTACTCATGGACAAAGTGCACTAACTCCAACTGACTCACAGGGGCACTGTCAGCATGAGTATCTTGAGAGGTGCTAGTTCTTTTAATAAAGGAATGTCAAGCACATCCAATTTCAGAAGGAAGCAGTGGGCATTTTTAAGACCTTTCTGACTTTGAAGCAAATCTGATTTGGGGATGGCCCAGGTGAAAGCCTCCAGGTGAGTGGAGGATGCGCACAGATGCAGGAGGATATCTGTGCACATCTCTTTTGCTCCTCCAGTCTCCAGTTCTCTCCTGGCTGCACTGGCCTCACAGGCAAAGCTGTCTCCCCCAAGGCCTGGAGCAGAGCAAGGATCTGCCATGTCTCTAACTCTCCCCAGATCCATTGCTAGCCCTTCTATAAGCAAACTCAGCATGTGAGTATGTGGACCTGCAGCAGATCCTCAAAGTAGATGAATTTTTCCCGCCTCCTGCAGTTACCCGTTAAGGGTAGATTATGGATGCAGCCTGTCAGGTGCCTCTTTTGCTCATCAACCCTCCAAACTCTGTCATTGCCAAACTTTGTGCTGGTTGGCTGCCATGGGGTAAAAAGCCACCTGCAGCTCAGACCTACTGCTGTAACTGCTGATGAAAGGCAGCTGCCTTCAAAAATGGATGGGCTTGTTCTCAGCTGCTGACAATACATTCTGAAGCTTCACAATAGCACTCCCTGGGCTGCAAATATCGACAAACCTTTCATTTTACTTTCCCTTCCGCAGACGCTGCTGCCGCCACAGCAAAACAACTGCCTTGAATTTCTCCCTTTGTCTGCTCAACAGCATCCTGGTGGTACCAGTACTGCCAGCAGGAAGGAACTGCCTTCTGCAGTGCATCTTGATCATTGTTTCTCTCTAGATGAAAAGGGACCATGGCCATCACCACTGCTGGGGGAAAGCGAAAAACAGGCTTAGGGCCATTCCCCGACACACACCAGCAGTGCTCTGCTCAAACGACAGCTGTGGGGATGGGGAACATCGCTGGGAGAAGGTGAGAAATTGTTGGGAAGCTGCAGAGGATGGGCTTGGTGGAGAGGCAGAAGAAGCTGAAGGCATTTTGAGAGGCCATGATGTAATCCTGAAGCTGCTGCCAGAGGCACCAGGAAGCCTAGGGATCTCTGTGCCTGGGAGTTTTGTGCAGCACAGCAAGTGGCTGGCAGTGGCAAGATCCCAACTCTGTGCAGGGACACCTCAGAACCACACTAGGTCCCCAATGCACCAAGTGACACTGCAGGGACATCAGTACCTAAAGGGCTTCCCTGGTTCTTCTGCATGCATTCCTTGGGCACCATGATAGGAACAGTGGTCTCCAGCCATTTGAAACTTGATTTTAGAAGCCAGGTTGGCTTTAAAACACTGATCCAGTTCTCCTCCCTCAGAAGAACAGATTTACTCCCACGCAGGCTGAGGATGAGACTAGCAGATTTGTTGTGGGTCCCCCACTGAGATCCAAGACCAGGCTTGGGCCACAGCCATGTCTCCTTGCCTGTGCCAGGCTGATGAAGGGCCCAGCTTGGTCCTTCTCCTGCAGGAGGGAGCTGAGGGAGGGACACCGAGTCGTATTCTCACTTTTCTTCAGCCTTAGCATTCAGGATAGAGACCACCACCTTCCAGTGAGAAGGAAGGGGCAGGACTGTCACCAAGGCTGGAGCTTAGCTACTACATGTCTTCCTATCACCTCCCTTCACCACCACCTCACAGGCTCAGGAAACAGTGAATCAGCCAAGGACTCTCTTACCATCCCTTCCCACCCCATCTAATGGCTCCTTTTTACACCTACAGACCACAAACATTTGGGTTTGTTTTTATAATAGTGTGGGTACCATCTGGCAAAACTAAATATGCTTCTCACAAGTATCTCTACCAGGCAGAGCTATGAAATGCAACTGGTTGTGACAGCATGATGGGAATCATCAACTGAGGAACCAAAGAAGCTGGCGCTGCAGCCAGGCAGTCAGAATCATCTGCCCAGGCTTCAAATCCTGCATGTAAGACAGCAGAGAAAAATGCCATGAGAGCCAGTGCCAGGAAGCCAGGGACTCAGTGATCCACTCATTCAAGTGCTTCTTCACTACAAAACTACACTTCTCCTGCTTCTTTGTGTTTTCATATGGACCTCACTGGATTTGGAGTAGATTTATGGAGGAAAATGGAAGTGTCTCTTCTCAGCCTAGCCTGTAGTCTAAACCAGACTCTTCAGAGATGCTCCTTTGAGTACTCTAACGGAAATCTCACTCTTTTTCCAGAGATACTTATTGTAGTCCCTAGGGACATATATAAAGGCTGGGCAATAACACCATGATCATTGCCTTCTCAAAAGAGGGGCAGTGTTTTACTCAGCCCTCACGGTGTATCAGCAGGCACTTCCCTGGGGACACTCAGTTCCAGACCCTTGAGCACAAGTCCCTTTCCTTCAGCCACTACATACTTACACACCACCTATCCACTTACAAACTGACACATATCCCCCCCCCCCCCCCATCCCACCTGGCTTGGGCATCTCTGAGAGCTCCTGCTTCCCAGGAAAGAGTCATGTGGAAAATTCTGCAGTACAAACTAGTACAAAACTTAAGGAAAGGGAGGGAAGATGATATCTATTTTAACCTAAAACTGATTTATCTAAGGTGTTACTCACACCTGTACACCTACCAATGCACACCTTTGCCCAAGGGCAGACGTCCATGTGGTGTGGTCAGAATCACTGTGAGCAGCACAAAGGACAAGGGACACCCATCAGCAAGTCCTAACAAGAGGTCTGGCATCCCTCCTGGTTGACAGCAAAGAACTAGGGTTTTGGACACATTTTTCACATACTTTAGAAGTCAATGGTTATTACAGGCTGATCGTTATCTCAGTATCTTGCTTACTCACCCCCCATAAACCCCAGGAAAGCTGCTGCCTGTTGTCTCCTTTCCCTCATCTCCCTTATCTAAGCCTTCCTCTTGGAACCACAGGAAGTGCAATGGCACATCACAGTGTAACTTTGTTCCTGTTATTAGGGAACAGGTCTTCTAGTGATGAGCCATCTGTGCTGCAGCCTTATCACAGCACAGACCTCCTGGTCCTGACACAAACCACACATCCTGTGGTGTTTACCCATTTGCTTGCTGTCAGTTGTCTCTTTGGTCATCTCCTTGCTCTAGCATTCCTGCTGATGCTTGCATACATACTTTTGCATTCACATTCCCTCTATACTAACCTTAACATTGCCATCACAGACATCTACAGTTACTTCCACCAAAGGCAAAATTCCTATTATAAATTACAGGAATACTGCTAGTAAATTTTAAGTCTAAGCCAGCCAAGCCAGCTCTGACTCTTAGTGACAAGCTGATTCAGGTTTAATAGTGTTTTATGCCAACGCAAATAAATGTCTTCTCCAGGCCACTGGCTTATGAGTTCCTCAAGGTGAATGTACCTACAACCATAGGAACATGAGCAGCTCTCAGGCCACTATCCCATGGCTGGTCTGACAGAAGAAGGTGAGTGTCACACAGTACCCAGGCCTCTCCATAAACACCAGGTGCCACCTCTTCCTTGTGGAAGGAGAGGAAGCAGGGACAAGAGGTCAGGAAGAGCTCTAGCAGGCAGCACTGTCTGTTGCCAGCTCTCATGCAGCCCTGGTGCACTGTGAAGGCTGATGCTCAAGCAGAGAACTATCCTGCCAGATTCCAGTCTAGGCACAGCTTCTTTGCAGACCACTGTCAGCTATATCCCATATCTCAGCCTGATCCACAAGATACACAAAATTGTGTAGCAGCACTCACTGGGGCAACCAGCCCAGGCAGAATGAGCAACCCACCCCTGGAACCAAGACGGGAATCAACAGCCTAAGCACAAAGGAAGCAAAGAATATCTCCAAAAGCAGGGCAGCCAGACAAACATCTCCAGGCTCATGTTTCTCTGCCCTCCTCATAAAGGCTCTTGACTTGATATAGGAGGCACAAAGAAAAGTGGATATTCAGTCAGTCTTCCATTTCATTTGGACTGTTCTTTTCTTTTTGCTGGAGGGCCTTCATCCAAACTGCAGTTCAGCAGGAATGGAAAGGGGCTCTGCTTTCACACTGGATGCATACTTTCTTAAAGTACCATTATCCCCTCTTTTATAGCTCTAAGAAGCACACTAAATGTACAAAATGACTTTTACTCAAACAGGTAGCCAACATACAACCAGTCCTGCACCGAACTGGTGCACTGGACATGGAGGAGAAGATGCAGAGCGGCAGGGAGGTTCCCTGGATGTGGTGTCACCAACTTTTGCTCACATCCACAACATTCACAGCCCACTCACAGTAGGCCTTCCTGACAGTATCTACCCTTTTCCTGCAATCTGGGAAATTACATCACCAAGCAAATATAGCACATTAACAAAGAAGGAGCTGCAGGGATATTAAGACTCGCTCTTACTTTAAAAGATGCACAACAGCGACTGTTAGTTAACCCAAAAAACTATGCTGCAAAGTTGATGATCCAATCTTGGGTAAACATCAGTTATTCTCAGGGCTTCCCCATGCTCCCAACAGCTGCAGGCTTCAGCTGGCCATCTGCACCATCTGCTTCTCAGCTGAGAGAGCCCCCCTGTAACCTCCACGTGCCCACTTTTGGGGAAACACACGGCTCTGTCTGTGTAGGTAAGGAAACACCTCTTACGTTCTGCAGGGCATCTTGATACTGCGGCAGTGATGAGAGCTGTGACTCGGAGTGGTACGGGGACAATCCTTTCCTCAAAGTCCTCAGCTCCCCTGTGCTGGACTGCTGCAAAGACAATGACAGAAAACAGGACAGTTTGTATTAACAAGAAGAAGGAAAGCTGTGTTCCACGTGCTTTTCTTATGACCACTTCTGTCCCAAGACCTGTTCACATTACTTCTCTGTTACAGCAACAGCAGTAACAGGGAATATTGTAATAGAACGCTTTTTCCATGCCCACAACTGGGGAAAACATCTGCAAGCAGTGGGAGGGAAACCATTCCAGATCTCCTGCATTAACTGCTACAGCAAGATAGCTTTTTTAAAATTTTGCTATGTTTTCATGTGTTCATTAAAAATTTGTTAAGATGCAAATGAAAAAGTATTTTAAAGACTTCAGATTAGATCAAAATCAGCAAAAGAAATCCATCAGGAAACATTTTCTGGATTTTTAAAACCTCATAGGCTATTCCAATCACCTGCATGTGGAAAACAGTAAGTTTGTAAACAGTGCTACTGTGATTCACTTCAGCTTGTAAAATAAGTGTGATAGGAGCAGTTTCTTATTTGGTTATAAATTTGCAAGCACCCATAGGTTTTAAGCAAAGTCAGATAAATAAAAGTAGCCTACATGACCAGATAAATGCCCAGAAACCAGATAAATGCAATCAATAGTCTGTGCTTAAAGATACTGGGTGTTGACATTACTGAATAATCTCCTTAGAACAAAGCTTCTGCCTCATGTTACTAGTTCTCTTTCTGTGATTCAGAAACCAGACAGTCCTAGAATGAGAAGCTTCTCATTTTTAAGAGGACATCCATAAAAAGCCAATATGCAAGCAGTCAAAATCAAAGGTCTAGGATAATATCATATATTTTTATAATAAACATGGTCATGTATTTTTTCTTTTAAGAGCATCAAGCAGTGCACTGCTCTCTATTTTAAAGCTATACAATTGTGACCTTTCGATTTTTATGCTCTATTAAGACTTTTAACTTGCATTTGCTGCAGAAATGCTGTTTTCTACTTCAAAAGAACCAAAAGAAAAGCCACTAGTGCAATAAAATTTAACAGAAAAATCATAAATCAGCTCAACTGTATATAAAAAACCACTCAGTAACCCCAAAGGCCTAATAAGAACCAAGACATTGGGGAGATTGTGTCCATGCATGGATTTCTGCAAATATGGAAAGTTAAATTCCATTTCTTGCTGCCATTTAACAGAGAATTGGTGCATTCAGAGGCGTTACATTGTTTTCTGTCACTGTCAAACATTTTCTTGTATGTATGCCCTGTTTCAGGCATGTTCAGCTTCAGTTTTATTTCAAAAATGTAATTTTCTTAGGTTAAAACATCTGGTTTGACCTAGTGCTTTCACAACCATTCTGGTGCACTTCAACATATCAACTTTCCTTTTATAAGCTGTGATGAAAAGGGTAGTTCTCAAGAAATCCATCATGAGAAACGGATGCTAGTCCGGTACCACCCAATCTGCTAGGAACTGTCATGCCTCATATGATATCAAGTGATATGGAATGACTTCACCATACTGGATGTCTGGGATTTCCCTGGGTTTACAAGGTGTCACCAGAGAAGATAATGGCCTATATTTCTTTTGCATTTCACAACAGAGACAGAAAGATCTGTAGGAGGTAACTCCTTCTGAAGCTAAAAGTGATTGCTGCAAAACTCTGTTTCCTTCATCATGCCTTTTGGGTATATATTTTCAAAGGAAGGTTAGTAGGTCAGAAAAAAAGAAGCCTATTTACTGGCATTGTCCCAGGTTTGGGATGTGTGGCAGGTCTCTTGGTGATGATCTTGAAAGATTTTACCCTGACCGGTTATGCTTCCACTGCCTTGCTGAGTGCGTGCAACTTCTTTTTCCCTACTGTATGTACATGAGGGGACACCAATTTCCTGGAGAGGTCCTAACACTCTGCTACCCACTCCTCTAGTTTGTTAGCTCAGGAACTCCTCTAAGCATGTCCTGACTTTCCTCCAGCACTCTGCCTTCACATCTGTGCTGAATGGGCATTTGCACAGGCAATGCAAAAGCAGACTAAAACAGTAGAGCAAAAACATGGGGTCATAGATCTGTGCCTTCTGGGATCTCCAGCACAAAGTTATCTCCTTGAAGGATCTGCTAAACAAGGATGTGCACTGACTCACCAGTGTTCAGAGGCCCTCTCAAACTTTTGCAAACTGCACTGAGACTTGCAAGTTAATATACCCTTATGGGGTACTGGGGTACTAGGCACATACAAATGGGCATATTCTCTTGTCCCCAAATCTGAATGGGCCAGTCTCCGTTAGGTGTAGCATGTGCTTCGCCACACTACAGCTTGTCCTCACAGAAAGTCAAAAGACCTAGCCCACCAAAGAAAGTAAGGCCACCAGACCTAAGCCTGGTCAACACATGGTATTATACTGCTGTGATTTCAAATACTCCAGATTCAATTAATTTAATTGCCCTATGCTCCTGCCAGGAGTGAGAATCTGCATTAATTTCAATTTGGCCTAAATTGGTTGAAATTGTGTTGGTAAATACACAGACACAGACAAAATCCCACTCTAACAAGTGTTCATAACGGATTTGCTCTTTTTTGAGCAAATCCCATTTAAGACATTGCACTTGTGTATGACAAAACTATTGTTAGGTTGTTTCAGTGACTGCTGATTACGAATCTGACCAAATGCATTCAATTTGATGGGAAGATTCCCACTGTGTTCCATGAACATCAAGAGAAGCTCTTAATTAAAGAGAATAAAGGAAAAGGAGTGGGGAGAAGGGGGTCAAAGGAGAAAAAAAAAAAATCTAAAACCTAAAAATGTTCAACATATCCAAAAAAGAATAAGAGAATCATGTGTCCAGAGCATAGAGTGGGTTTGGCAGGGCAAGAAGAATGCTTATCTGTATTTATAATGCATCCATGTTGAAGATGGCCAAAGAAACACTTTATCCTACCCTTGTCAACTGTAAAGCCAATATCTTTCACAAGCACTCCATTCAGTGCAATTTTCCTTCAATATTTTCTAGAATATTTCAAAATGTATCTTTTTTTTCTCCCCCAACAGCCTATCAATCACAGTTCTGCACTATTTTATTTTCCTTGAACTAAAAATGTGTATTTCTTCACCACAGAAGAAAAACTTCCTTTTCTCCCTTTTTAAAAATTAAAGTGGTGCAGTGGAATGTATTCATCAGATCTCCCTAAACATTTACACATTCATTGGGTTTTGCTAGAACAGTGCTAGAGCTAACCAGGAAAAGAAAGTGAATCTCTCATTAAAAAGCAGTATGACTAATGATGCATTGGAATGAGCCGCCAGTATTCCGCTTAAACCTAAATTAAAACTCCTGATACTTGCATTGGCAATTCACTCACAAAATTAAATCTCTTATTACCTTATCCAATTTTCATTACTGAAATGTGAGTGGATCCCAAATTGCTTTTCTAGTCCGAATGGCATTTTAGAAGTATTGTGGCTGATCACCATCATCATTGTGGGAGATTACCTCAATTAATGGGCAACATATCTATAATAAATTACCCTTCATGTAAAGTAATTTCACATTTCTGGATTTTCAAGGGATTTACTAGCAAAATCACAATAATCTGAACTAGAATTTTATAGGAGAGTGCCTTTCTGATTCAGTTTTTATTGGAAATGTTTTCTAATCTGAGTAGCAGAGAGAGAGAGGCAGAGCACAGAAAAGGAGACCAAGAGACAGCTGAGAAGCTGAGTGACAAAAGGAAGAGCAGCCCTGAAAGGAAAAGGACCTGGGGTCTTGGTTGATGAAAAGCTCAACATGAGCTGGCAGCGTGCACATGCAGCCCAGACAGCTAACCATGTCCTGGGCTGCATCAAGAGAAGCGTGGCCAGCAGGGCAAGGGAGGTGATTCTCCCCGTTTACTCTGCTCTCGTCAGACCCCACCTGGAGTACTGTGTGCAGTTCTGGAGCCCCCAGCACAAGAAGGACATGGAACTGCTGGAGCGGGTCCAGAGGAGAGCCACAAAGATGATCAGAGGGCTGCAGCACCTCTGCTATGAGGACAGGCTGAGAGAGTTGGGGCTCTTCAGCCTGGAGAAGAGAAGTCTTCGAGGAGACCTTATAGTGGCTTTCCAGTATCTGAAAGGGACCTACAGGAAGGCTGGGGAGGGACTATTTAGAAGGTCTTGTAATGACAGGATGAGGAGTAATGGGTTTGAACTGGAAGAGGGGAAGATTTAAACTAGATGTTAGGAAGAAGTTCTTTACAGTGAGGGTAGTGAGACACTGGAACAGGTTGCCCAGGGAGGTTGTGGCTGCTCCCTCCCTGGAGGTGTTCAAGACTAGGTTGGATGAGGCCTTGAGTGACCTGGGCTAGTGGGAGGTGTCCTTGCCAATGGCGGGGGGGGGTGGAACTAAATGATTTTTGAGGTCTCTTCCAACCTAAATCAGTCTATGGTTCTATTTTTAAGATTCATAGTCAGTCTTTACTTAAATTGGTCAAATTTACAACTTGCATAACCTGACATACAATTGGCCTTGGCAAACACCAACAAGTGGCCACTGATTGCTCTGGAGTAGCTCTTTTTCTCTTACTATGAATTTTTTTCAAGCACTGTCTTCATCCAAATGTTGTGGGAGGATAAAGGGGGAAAAAAATGAAAAGGAAATAAACAGAAAAAAAAAAAAAAAAAGCATGTCCTGACTTTCACACTGGTCTCAAAGTGCAAGACACCCCCTAGGTCTAACTCAGCATCACTCTACCTGGTATTGCCTCCCTTTACCAGCCAATGAGAATGGGGACAAGCCTGCAGACCCAGCACCTTCACCTTCAGCTCAAACCTGTGCCACACACTACTAACACTGACAGTTCCACAGCAGTCCCTCAGACACAGTAATTCTTTATTAACTGGAAATAATGACATGACATTTATTGCTACATTTTTCAACTAGGCAGAACTTGAAGTGACCCCGGAAGATACTGTTCTTGGACCAAAGTCCAGGATCTCTGTCAGCCTTGTTATGAAAGAAACGAACCTTGATATTGTTCTCCTGGTAGGGAAGGGAGTTTTGTCTACTGCTATCAGTGAGAAAGCATTGAACTAATAAATAATATTTTTAGTAAGAATGGACTGTAAGCCAAACCTTTTATAAATAATATTTTTAGTAAGAATGGACTGTAAGCCAAACCTTTTCTCTCTCTAAAAAACAGAAATTATTTCATTATTAACATGGGTAGAGTGTAGTAGTTTTCATTCAAAATAACATATAATTTAAAATACTTTAAATAGAAATTAAAGCCTTGGTGCTTACAAAAGTCTAAAGTTGCTTTTTTTTTTTTTCAGAAAGCTCCTATCAGAGCTTTCTACCCTGCTAGCACAGAGAAGAAATGGTGGCCTCTGACTTTTTGACCTGATGTGCTGAGTGATTCAATTTGAAAATAACACAAGTAACACAAGAAGATGGATGGTGTTTGTGGTATTTTAAGGTCAAAGTACTACAAAGAAACATCTATTTTCCTTTCTATTTCTGTCCAGTAAATTCATGGCCATGTTGAACCAACTAAGAAGATAAAGTGTTGAAAACTTCTGGACAAGTTAAATAAATTATCTTTTCTGCTACTCTTTAGTGTTACTTCTGCTGCAAGGGAGGAAAAAAGGGAATAAAGGATTGAATTCCGAAATACTTTGACATTAAAAAATGGATCATTCTTAATAGAAATTAAATACAGAAAGACATCAATTTACTTGGCACATATTTAATGAAAGAGATTAGCCAAAAAAAAAAAAACCAAAACTCAAATAGTTTGAATTAGAATTATGTGCTGAAGTGACCAAGGAGAATTATAAAGCAACATTGTCAGCTTCCAGTAATTCATCTGAATCAGCATTCAAAACATGGTTGTTACATAAGTAGCCTTTAATTGAAAACACTGTTTTCTCCTTTCACATGAGCTGTAACAGCTGAAGGGTAAACAGAGGTTTAAAAAAAAAATTAGCCATAAATGATAAGTTTGACCCTCTGCCCTGTGAAAATATTAAAGCCTTTACAAAGGCTGTGGGATCACCCTGGAGCAATCTGGGTGTCTACACATGGGCATCCCATGCCTGAGTGTATCCAAGGCACCCGTGGAGGCTTGGCAGAAGTGATGAAGAACTGCTAGAGACCTACATCCTTCTGCTGCACTGCCAGGCGATACAGGGACAGGCCTGCTGGCAACTGATGACTACTCTGAACAGCTGATGTGCTGCTCCGTTCACCTCTTTGTAGCTCATTCTGTAATCTCCTGCACTGTGAAAGCCTCCTCTCCTGGATCATGTGCCACTTAAACAACAAACAAAACTAAACAAGCACCAATTTGAAGGCCAGGACTCCTACAAACCTCCTTTTTGTTTACCTCTGCAGAGTTCCTTTATATAGGAATGGAAAAATGTGTCCAGAATGGAGAATCAAGCACACATGAGTCACTGCAAGAAGACTTCCCAGGAGACTGTCATTTTGGAGGCTTTGTAACAATAAGCTTAATTTTCTTACAGTGCAGACCCACTGGCATAAAGCTCAACAGACAGCAGATTACATATTACACCACTGGAATGTGTTAATATTGCTATTTCAACGTAACTTCAGAAGAAATTATGTATCTTAACATGAAATGCAACTAGATGGAAAGGAATACTGCAAAGAACTCGACACTAGCAATAGAAGATATACCCTTATTGACACCAGTTCAGAAGATTTTCTTTGGACAACTAATATGCCACACCATCACCCAGCCCTCTGAGAAACATGCAATTTCCATTTTTTAGTAGTTTTTCCACCTTCTAACACAGCAGAAGGTTTCCTTTAGCTGTTTTTTAAATATCAGAGTGAACCTGTCCCTTAGCAATAGGGCAAAGGCATCCCATTCTGATCATATAAGCCCATCAGGAGTCTGGCTTACAATTTGGATAATTCTTTACATGGAAAAAGTGTGTATGAAAAAAAAAATCCTGACTTCAGATTGTACTTTTACTCCATGAATCTTGGATGTTAGATGGAAATTTCTGCTGGGATTTTGCCTTTTGATTATATATGTTTGTGAAGATGAAGGTTTTATTTCATTCCACTGGGTCAGGATGTCTTCATCTTTATGGACTCTTGTACTGACCATTACCTGAATTATTTGCTTGTCACTGTAACATAAATTCTTAAACCTACCAGCAACAGTTTTCTAAGCCATAATTTTTCCAGTAATTGAAACTGCCTCAGTTTTGACACTCAACAACCAATTGTTTGCAACTGGGTAACTAAATGGAAAGTTTAGCTCAAAAGCTTTTCCTGTTATTTCCTGTAGCAAAGCACCAACTTCTTTCCAGGTAGGTAAATGGCTTTGATTTGAAGTTGGTCAAAACTCAGATCATAGAATCATAGAATGGTTTCGGTTGGAAGGGACCTCAAGGATCATCCAGCTCCAACCCTCTGCCATAGGCAGGGACACCTCTACTAAACAATGTTAGTAGAGGTGTCCCTAAAAAATAGGGACATATTTAATACATTCATATGATTAAAAAATGGAAATTGCCAACATTAGCATGTGAAAGAACAAGTAATGAGAGCCCCAAACAACCAGCAACAATACTCAAAGGCAGCCCCCAGATCCAAGAAGCTGTTGTGGATGCATTAACTCTCTCTACCTTACTGAAATTTCGTGGCAAGCTGTTGCAGTGAGCCAGCTAGAAGGGAACAAAAGAACATTATACATCTGGAAGCTTAACAGAAAAATGCTATTTCACCATTTTGGAAAAAAATCTGTATATTTACCACACATGATCAAAATAATTTGGTTTTAAATGCCGTATTTGACAAGACAATATTATTGGAAATTCAACTCCTTTTTCCACACTAATGAATGAAGCATTGTAGAACCCATTATTATCTGCACAAATGTGAACATATTACTACAGCAATTTAGAGCACGGTGGCCCCACAAATAGTTGACGAAGCTTGATTACCTTACTCTTCTTCACAACTGCAGACATTTTACCAAACTCACACAGTTGAATGGCACTTTTAAAACACACCACTCTGTAAGAACAACCTGGACCAAGATACCCTTAGTAAGTCCAGCAGACACGCAATATTTTGCCAAGCAAAGCAGAAACGTATCTCAAATAATGTGAAGCAGATGCCGAAATGTGCCTGCCTTCCACAGCTCTCACATAGGCACTGGGAGAATGACCTCAGCACTACACAAGAGTGGCCTTTTCAGGTGGCCTTGTGCCCCAGCAAACATCCCCTAACACAATTTTGCAAAAAAATTTCCTCCTTATCTCATTAAACCATGATTTAAGGTCTCATCTGCCAGGAAGTTGAGGGATGGGCAATGCCGCTGTGTGAAGCTAGCAAATAATTGAATTAAGGTTCAGTAATTGTGGTTATCGCTGCATGACATATTTGGGCAAAAATAAGCTCAGCAAAGCACATTATCTGACTTTAAGTACACGTGAAGAGTCCTATTAGCGTTTATCAGGCAAGCTAGAATCACATATATGAGAGTGCAATAAAAAAACCCAGCGTGCTTGACTTTTAAAGAACTCTGCAAGTAAGGAAAAAAAAGTTAAGTGATGAGGTTAAAGCTATTTAATATCTTCCATGTCATGTAATAATATGAGCTTTCTGTAACAGGAGAGATTAAATTCTTTAACATTGGTTCATATTTTTCTTGTACACGCAGCATAGCCAGGATCATTCCTTAGACTGGTGACAAAGGCTCTAGAGGATGATGGCCTGCCAAGGCACCTGCTTTTCACATTTCCTCCAGTATTCAGCCAGCAAGTCACAAACCTCAGCCAGCTTCATCAGTAAAGCAATCTTTGGTTGTTCATGTGGAATTGGAAATGGTACAACCCTGAGAATGAGATACACAGCTCTTTTACAGCAGCAGCACAGATCTCAGCCATTCTCAAACACTATGCAGGAATGAGCACCTCCACTTCTGCCTGTGCTCCAACTCTCCCCTCATATGAGCTGCATTCATGCAAGCAGGAGGGGTAAAGCATCAGATTTCATCTGGTTGCAACAGTGACAACTGGAATTCTCTACTGTCAGGGGAGTTAACCCTCTGGGAAAGGTTAATAAGTAGTAGAAGACAGGCAGTGAGGGGCTTAGCAGATTTTGCCATGTAAAACCAGCCTTGAAAAAATATTTTTACTAGTATCTCAGTGAGGTATAGGTTAAAAAATAAGCAGCACAAATTTCACACCTCTCCAGTCTGCAGCAAGCAAGGTAGGGAACTTCAGTACAGTGTTAATATTCAAATGTGTCTGTATTTTTTCCCTCTTGATTTAGATCAGCAGAGAAAGATCAACCCTGTAACTCATGGGAGACTCAGATAATCAGCTCAAACCAAATTGCAGTATAGAATTATAATCATACAACTGGCAGGCTTTGCTGAAGAGATAATATGGGCTGGTGCAGATGAGATTCAAGCATCACAGCCTATAACCCAAATAGAAATGCAGCTCAATAGTTAACAAAGCCAAATGGAGCTACAGTTACTGACGGCCTGCGTCTAATCTGTGGCTTATATGTGATGAGTTTAAGAGTCTCAGATTAATGGAGCCCATCTATGGCTCATTAGCACCAAAATTAGTCTTCATTAGGGATGTCAACAAGAAGTTAAAGAATGCTGTCCCAGTTCTCCCAGGGAAGAAGATGTATATGTAGTATTAAGCACATGAATAAACTCACTGGATCATCCCCTGGAGTCATCTTTTATTCTCTTCTGTTAACTGTGCTCCAACAAGGCCAAAGGGAACCACCACATCTACTCCTAAAAGCTCATCCACAGTAATGCCATTGGGGCTCCCCTCAAAGACTTCCTATATCACATAAAATGAAGGATCTGAGAATGAGGAAGGGAAAGACTTGAATCCTCTTCTCATAAATGATAAAAGGTCCTGTGCAGGCTTTATATAATCCTGGGACTGGTCTGGTGAAGGTTTTCTCTCTCTCTCTTTTGAACAGCACTCAGGGGAGAGTGGACATTCAAATCTCTTCTGGAGGACCACTCAGATGTTCAAAGCTGAACTAGGTCTCAGATAGTCAGGAATAATCAGCTGCAGTGAGACTATAAGAGACACTTTAAATATTATTTTGAAGTCTCCTATAAATATTTAGATTTACATTTTTGGCTTCATGAAAAGCAAAACAACTGAAATTTTTGTCACAAACCTAAGGTTTTGAATAAAAAACCCTCTCCCTCCCCCACCTCCCACCCAAAAGCAACTACCGATTAACATCCTTTCTGTAACTCCCCAAGGTGTTTGCAGATATCAGGCACCGAATTTTTCTTGAGCTGGCCTTGAATTTGGCATTGAATTTACTGCAAAAATCTGTTTTTAAGCATCTCCAGTTACTGCTTAGTTCCCTCTCAAAACATTTTTCAGTCCTCAGACAGACCAACCACTGAGACTCTGTGTACTTTGAAGCTCTCTACATGTCACAGACAAAGAATGCTGCTTCTTCATAGCCTGATCTAACTGCACTTATCAGCTTTTTCCCTGACCCTGCACTCATAAACAGAGAAAAGTGGAATTTAGTGAAATTATTACAAAGCTGGTTAAGCATAGGATATGACTAATCCTGCCTTTCACAGCTGGAGGTTAAACTGAGCCTCATTAAACCCAGTGTTCTCCCCTGCTTGTAACAGAATCAAATGGGGCATGGCAGAGCTTTGTCTATGTGTGTGTGTCTCTCACAGGCTTATGCAGAAATTCCACTCTAGTCCTCAGAAAATTGTGAGTTAAGTTGGAAGAAACTCCTAAGATTCATTACACACTGCATTTCTTTTGGTCTCGGTTACTCAACTTCCAGATTCAGAACTTCTCAAATGATAGTTCTTAGGTTTTGGGGGAAGTCTATTTATATTTGTCAGCTGACATTCTCCTAAAATTCCTCAATTCCACAAGTAACAACACCTAAAACATGCAGTACACCATTCAGCTTCCCTTACAAGTTGCAAAAGCTTATTTCTGTCAATGATTCTGTGGCTCAGATGTGCCCCTATCCATGAGCAGAAGGTGCATACCAAAAGAATGGTTTTTTTTTTGGCAGGTAGCAGCCCAAAACTCTGATGTCTAAAAATCAATAAAAAGAAATTTTGAAAGTATTTAGATTGCAAGTCTGAGACATCTCGGAACTGCTCTTATAGAACTGTATACCTCTCACTTGAGGAAAACAAAAATAAACACCTATTGTTCACTTAAATCTTAAGCCCACTTACTTAATAGCAAAGTGGTCAAAGCACACTTTTAATTCTAAAAGAAGGAGGCAAAATGAAACACATTTGAACATACATTGGTTTTGCTAAATTTAGAGGATACTGCTAACATTTTTCATGTAAGCAGTGCAGCAGAATTTGAGGCCTAAATCAAAGTTTGGAGAGTGGTCTCATGAGAGGCAATCTCATGAAAATCTGGTTCTGTGTGAGCTGTACTCCAGAATGCATGGAGCCCTGTGCACGGTCTCACGATTGATTCCAAAGGAGTATTTGGATGAGGCCTCAAATATGCACCTCCTTTTTGATTAGCAAAAA
Source organism: Tricholaema leucomelas (assembly GCA_013400475.1). Classification (NCBI taxonomy): domain Eukaryota; kingdom Metazoa; phylum Chordata; class Aves; order Piciformes; family Lybiidae; genus Tricholaema lacrymosa; species Tricholaema leucomelas. The sequence goes on from WAAF01019385.1 coordinate 400,917, forward strand.
TTAATATGAAGTTAAACATTTCAACAGCAAATAAAAAAGATAGTCTGGCAACCTAGGGCATATCCCCTTCAGTATTCTGAATATAAATAGAGACCAAATGCACTGGAAAGCTTTCATGTCCAAGTTCCTCTCTATTACAAAAAAAAAAAACCCTCAATTCCCCTGGTGAGATCTTAAATTAAAGCAATTACAGTTATCCTCCTCACACACAAATAGTAGGTAGACTCTGGAGAAATAAGACAGGTTTGTAATTTTTATCCACTCATGATGAGCATGTATAATGCTCCTGGAGCAAGCCTCACAACAAAACTCCAGAGCCACGATTCAAGGAAAAAGCCTAAACATTAAGACCCTAGAGCAACTCTGTGAGCCAAGAGGCAATTCCACAAGCAGGAACTATTAATGGCAGACTTGGCATGAAAGTGACTGATAATAAAACAACAGGGGAAATTGCACTCTGATTTTCCTGGAGCTGGCCAGCATATCGTGGGCAATTTCTTTTTCTCCCCTGTCCTGTGTACTTCAGCAGAGCTCAAGCTCTCCACTGAATGGCATTTACATCTTTGCTCCTCACAGTATTAACCATTCTTGGGCTCTTTTGAATCCTGGGGTCCATTTTTCTTCCCCTTCCTTTTCAGAACAATATGCAGGAAGCTGTCTGCTGAGTGCATGTTTGCGCCAAGTTCACATTTGCCTAAGCAAAACTGAAGCAACCTGTAGATGTCCTTACTGTGGAAGCTCCTATCTCAAAAAACTCAGCTCTGTTTTAATAGCAGTGTTTACAAGCATCATTTACTATCATTTTACTATGTCTGCAACTGCAGTCTTCTTTTAATTCAGGTTAAGCATGCAGTTTCTTAAACAGACGATGCACAATTTCTCAAGACCTTCCAGGGATGCACCAGAGATCTTCCAAGGATACTCTAAATCCCAACCAGCTAGGAAGCATACACTAAAATGCTGTGAAGTGCTGGTCATACTGAAGTCTATTTGGCAATTTTATTAAGCACTCTGGTATTCCACACAAACCTCAAGGGTTGTCCACTTCCTAGAGAAAAAAAATATTTGTATTTCTGCTCTGCACAGGAAGAATTAAAATTTTCCCTGAAAATGCACCAGGAGCTCACTGTCAAATGCTCAGTTACTCAGAGTCCCACCTGCCCAATATATCTGCTCTGTTCAAAGCTGGGCTTTTAGAAACAAAGATGTGCAATGCACCCTGAGCCTCTTTGAAGAGGGAAATGCTTCTGCTATTCCTGTTCTGAAGCGAAAAGACAGATACAGCTCAATAGAGACTATAAACCAGAAGAAGCCCCAACAGTCAGCCCATGATGCACAGGACTTAGTCATAAGCTGTGCTAGTTTGAAGCCAGAATGCTTAAGCGAGAAGAACTAGATTCCAGGCTGTGAAAGAGAAACAATGGTGATGTCTACTTCACTCATAGGCTTGCTTAGATGTATAAGAACAGGAGTATAAACATAGATGAGGGAGTTCAACAACTGCCTGGGCTTTGAGCTGCATTTCTCTCTAACCTCACCCTCCATCTCTCTGATTAATTCACTTGCTTCCTAACCCCTCCGGCCAAACCTCCATTCTTCCTTGGGGCACAAGGCAGTGCATGGGGTAAGGTAGAGGGGTAGGAGAAGGTGGAAGGGTAGTTGGTTTCTGGGAGGGGAGTTGTGTTTCTGTACTACCTTTTACCTTGTATATTTCTGTATATATCTGTATATACTGTAAATATCTGCTTGTATATTGTGCTCTGCTGTAAATAATAAGCTTCACTCAATTTCCAGAGCAGGCTGAGTCTAGTCTGGGTGATTTCCAAAGTGGGGGGGGTGTGGGTAACACCCAAACCACCACATAAGCAGAAAGAACAGAGTGATAAATCCACAAAGTCTGTAAGCTTCCATTTCAGCAAGAGTGGCCAACCCTTGCTACTGTACAGAATGAGCTACAGAAGGCAAAATAACATGAAAGAATGACCAGAAGTTTGTCACTGTTATTATCTCTAAAATGTATGCATTAGTTACAAAATTAGCCAAAACTGACCTTTGGAGCTAACTGAAGTGCATAAACACAACTTTCTCTAATCTTGAGGGGAAAGGGTGTGATTGCAAATTAATTTTTGGTTTAAGGAGTAGTGTGAGGTGGCCAGAGGATACTTCCAGCTCAGAGGAACAGCAAGCAAATACGACATCCTATCTCAAGAGTTGTATCTTAGCAATACAGAATGTACCCTCCTCTTAGTAAATCAGATAGCATGAAAGAAAGGTTAACACCAGCTCTCCTGGGCACTCCCCACAATGACACAGAGGAAAAACAGGACTTCTCCCACATGAAGTTGCATAGATTAATTATATGCACACAGCAGAACTCATCGCACTTCTTCCCTAGAGAATTTGAGACTATAAAAGCAATGCCTGTGAAACGTTCCAAAGCCAACACCCAACATTCCTCAGAGTTTATGTTGTTCTTCTTTACACCTTGACTAGAAACTCCAGGAACCAGCTACACTTGGAAGGTTGATACTGTCAACCCTAAGACACTGAGGGCCCCACCTGCTCTGCAGGGTCTTTGCCACCATGGTTACACCACAGACACTTTCTAGCACCAGTGAGCAAGGAGTAAGGAGCCTTTTCGGGTGGTGGCATTCACTTGAGTATCTCCCCAGCCAATATAAAGTAGAACAACAAAAGCTGTGTGCTGTCAGAATTCCTGACAGGGATTTTGCCAGCACAGCAATGCTGTCCTAGAGCATGACTTTCTAGTCAACATGGCTGTGCCAGCAAAACATTACCATGTAAACCTGAGTCAAAGAAAGGAGCAATTTCTCCTCAGAGAAGGGAGAATGGGAAGAGTGATGACTACTGATGAGTTAGCAATGTCAGAAGCTTGTTGCCCAACTGGAAATACACATCTGTTTCCCAAGAAAGCAAAAATAAGTCAAAACCAAAACAATTCATATGCAGCTATCATAAATAATATCCACTTCTCCTTTTAATTCCTCACACTGCAAAGCGTGGCTCATGAGATGGTACTTTTTGAACTGTCAAGGGACAAAAAAAGCTCTCTCCATTAATCTGTTCAAATGAGTCACTAGACAAAGAGAAGTGTGAATCTCATCATGCCTGCACTGCAGGTAACACACACAGTGCAGAAGAGCCACCTTCGCACGGACTAGAGAGCTCTTGTCTCTCCCACTGAGATTTTCTTACAAAGTTTTTATGGAGAAAGGAGATGTCAGGAAGCAGAATAAAAAACACAGGCTGGGGACCCCTGCCCCAGCTTAATTCCATGCTTGAAGGGGGTACAAAGACACCACTTCTTAGCACAGCTTAATGCCCCAGATGCCAAAGAAGATAAAGGAACAGATCCAGCTCAGGACATGCCAGCTAGCAAAGGGCCATTGTGTCACTGTCCACTGTAATATAAACCCTCCTGTAAAGCTTGCAATATCATTTGCGGCACCATCCTTCTCAGGTTTCTCTAGATGAAGCACTATTTCAGGTCTATGTTTAGCACTTGGAGAGAAGCCAGAAGACTTCCATAACCATCCGTGATTTGTTAATCCCTTAATGCAGAGGCACTGTTCGTTACTTAGGACATCAAGTTTCATCGCTCTTCAGCGTGCTGGTGATAGAACGTCTTGACACCAGACTGCAAATATTATTGTAATGTCAATACTCCACGGAAGAGAGCCAAGCCAAGTTAAAATGTGACTTTGGTGTTGACAAGCCAGCTTGGCATTGCAGAGTTCAAACAGTCAGGATCACCTGGCAACTTTAAAAACATTTGCCAGGATCTTTTTTGCCTAGTCTTATCCCGAGATCCGCATGGTAACAGCTAAACACTTTCCAATCAGATGAAGCAAGTAAGTATACAGTAAGTGGATTATACTTTTCTCAGAAAGGGCTGGAAGCAACATGTACACAGGCATGTGAATTTGTGCCTGTACAGATTTTCTTCATCTCTCATTGAAAGAGAAAAAATATATCCAAATTGAGGTTTGTAGCATGACAGATTTGGAGGTGATGCAGCTCAGTACTCCCAGGGAATTCACCCAGAAATGATAGCTTTAACACTTCTCCTGTTGGCCTAAGGACATCTGACTCTGATTGTAAAAAGAGGTATTTCACTAGTGTTATCTAAACCAGGCAGAATTCTGGGGTTTTTTGGGAGAGCCATTAAGACATCACACAGTGCTGCACAGAATGGCACAGGCAGGTTGGCATTGCTGTCAGCTGCTGTCTGGGAAGTGGCAGGCCTTCCCCAGAGCACAGAGCTATTATAAGACCATTTTCCTCTCTTTGGGATTCAAATGTTTGTAGTGACACAGCCTGAAAGGTGAGGACACCTGAGGACAGTTGAGCACACAGAGGAAAAGGCATAGCCTTACCAGCCTGGACCAGCAAGAAGGTGAGAGCTGATGTGTGGGGCTGCTTGCATGAGGGCCTCATCCTCCTGAAGTAGTAAGCCCAAGCAGTTTTTCAGTCCCTGGTAATTTACTATCCATTAATTACCAAGCAGTCTTTTTTGACCTCATAAGACAAATAAGAGTCTTTGGCTGTGGTAGAACAAAGGCAAGCCAAGGGCACATGAGCCTGTCCTCAAATCCATGCACAACCCAACTGCCTAGGCACAGCCCATCTGTTTATCAATAGCTCAAATTAAACAGTCTTAAAGTTTCGACCACCACCATCTCACTCGTGGGTTGGGAGAAAGACAGAGGAAGTTAAAATTAAATTAGCAATTGATCAATATGTGAAGCAACTCCATATCTGCTGAGTTGAGTACCCTTTTGGGGTTTTAACCCTTTGGTGCCATGTGAGTTTTGTTTGACAGTCAGCAATGCCAATGCATACATTAGAAATTCGGAGTAATCTTAATAGAAGCCCACAGTCAGGTCAAAATGTGTATTTCAGTAAAACTACATTTGGACAAAACTCTTTTACTGAAGCTTCTCTATGCTTAGAATTTTTTTTTAAGTGATCCTGGAGAATTCTGTTTTAAGACTTGGCAAAGTGCAAAGAACAGTACACTATAAATTAGCAAAAAAATATTTTGGAGAAAAAATTATTAGGACAGATATCTATACTCAGTCCATGTACCTGGAAAGAATCTGAAACAAAACTATGTGAAACTCATTGCATGAAGTAAGAAGAAAAGTATAGGGAAAAAACCTTTAAAATGTCAGAGAGATAGAATATATAACAGTGAAAGGAGGCAATGAACAGGAGAAAAAGGGTAACTCTTCCAATGATTCAAATAGACCATTTCACTGAATTCAGCAAAGCTGCCCCTATTTGCACCAAGTGATGTGTTTTAAAGGCATCCAGGGGACATATCGGATAGAATCACTGTTTTCTTCCCACTGTTAACATCGCTATACACAGACAGATATGCACCAGGAACGATCAAAAGCCCATGGTATGTGGAGCAGACTTTGAAGGGCAGATGCAAGCAAAAAGTGCCAGTTTAGAGAGGTCTGTTCAGTTTAAGATCTCAAATAGAAGCTGGGGGCTGACACCGCACAAAACTATTCCCAAGGCTGTCCTTTGACTACAGCCTCCTTTTTCAACATGATAAAAAGTCCATGTAAATGGGCAAGCGAGACAAAATCCTACGGCAAGGGCACAGGCAGCACCAGGCCCTCACAGCATCCCCAAGAGCATCAGTGGATCAAGGTGTCCTGCAGGGAGGCAATAATGTCTCTCCAAAACACATGTGAATGCTAACAGAGGACATATTTTATGTTGTTTTTTTTTCTCTCACACACTTTTTTTTTTTAAAATCAACAGGAGACCCAGTTCTGTCAGTGGTGGTTGATATGAAAAGACCATTATGCTCTTCTCCTGCTAGGATGCTCACCAAAAGCCCTTGTGCATTCAAGTGGGCAGTCAGACACAACTATATCGAATCAGGAGAACAAAGTCACAATTATATCTGTTAGGCAATAAAACACCTACCTGTGAAAGAAGCTTGTTGTCATCCTCCAGCAGCTTCACTTTTGTTTCAAGTTGCCTGATGTAGTTGGAAGATGAATCTTTAGGAAAAGAGAAAAAAAATACATTTAAGCTTCTTGTGTGACAGACAAGAACTGTCAGACAGTGATATGTTTTCTCCCTCTGAGGAAGGCAAGTTTGGGAAAAACCTAATGAACAAAACCCCAAGTGCCTAGGGTGAGGAGGGGATTCTGCCAAAAGCTTTTTTCACTAAAAAGCTGAGATTCAGCAGCAGCCTTTCTGTGAATCTGTATCAGTGCCACCGTGTTGGGGGGTGGGGAGCACAGAAGGAAAGGGAAGTTGAAACATTGTTTTTCATAATTTCATAAAAGTAATTTCCTAAAAGTGATTTCCTAGCTTTGAAAGCCATTCTCATTGATCTAAAGCCCACCAAAATACTCAACAACAGAACAAGATGTTTCCTTTTAGGTTTGAATAAATAACTCCTTCACGCACGTGTCTTTTTCTTACAAAAACAACTGGAAAACTCACAAAAGTAAGCTGCTGGTACAGCTCTGAGAGAAGACCACTCCCACAACTTCCAGCTGTAATGGGAAGCAAGTCCACAAAGCTCCTGCATGCACACAGCCTACCCAGGACATATGTTTTCGGTAATGGAAGCACATGACACTAAACAGAAACAATACCAGGATGATCAAATACAAAACACTCTAATATAAAACAGTAATATTCAACCTGAAGGAATGCAATGGCCAGTTTAACACTGCAGTAAGGCAACAACGCCACATAGAGTAACCTGGCGTAGAACTTTTGTCCAGCTCTGGGCCCCCCAGTTTAAGAGGGCCATTGAGATGCTTGAACGTGTCCAGAGAAGGGCAACGAGGCTGGTGAGAGGCCTCGAGCACAAGCCCTACGAGGAGAGGCTGAGGGAGCTGGGATTGTTTAGCCTGGAGAAGAGGAGGCTCAGGGGAGACCTCATTGCTGTCTACAACTACCTGAGGGGTGGTTGTAGCCAGGAGGAAGTTCCTCTCTTCTCTCAGGCGGCCAGCACCAGAACAAGGGGACACAGCCTCAAGCTATGCCAGGGGAAATTTAAGCTTGAGGTGAGGAGAAAGTTCTTCACTGAGAGTCATTGCCTACTGGAATGGGCTGCCCAGGGAGGTGGTGGAGTCGCCGTCCCTGGAGCTGTTCAAGGCAAGGTTGGACGTGGCACTTGGTGCCATGGTCTAGCCTTGAGCTCTGTGGTAACGGGTTAGACTTGATGATCTATGAGGTCTCTTCCAACCTTGGTGATACTGTGATAGAAGATAACTTGCAGAAGAGCTCTGTGGGTGGCTCACTGTTTTCCAAAACATCTGTTTTTTGTTTTGAAATATGCTTTGAAGCAATACACTTGCAAATTTCACAGGCAAGAAAATAAAAGGAAGATGGGAAAAACGTTTCTGCTTCTTCATTACAGTTTGGCAGTTTGCAATAGTTCTTTCCATTCACCTTGATATTTGCAAAAGTTCTCCTCCACTTGAAATTTTGGTAGCAGAGACCCTGAGTTGTTACAGGAGGAGGAAAAGGAGAGTTCTGCATCTTAGGCACACGAGAAAACATTTTTGAATTACATTTTACTTAATTTCTCTGATGATGGCATGGCTGCAAAAGGCACTGCTCAATCACAGGATCTGTCACCAAACATGAATCAGCAAGAACCTTAACGTTCACACAACTGTGCTGATGCTAGTGCATGTTGCTGGTTGCCAGCACCTTTCAGGATCAGCTCCACCATGGTTAGCAGGTAGCACTGGCTGCAGCTCTGCACAGCTGAGCTTATGCCCACACTCACGTGTAAGGTTTAGGCTAGCTCTGTGGTAAACAGCTTCTCTTTGTCTTCACCAAAAGCTGCCGAACACATGCGGCACAAGCCTGAATGCTATTTCTTGGCCACTCTGGGGGCAGTTTAGCAGAAGAGCTAGCATGCATGCCACAGCTAATCACTGAGTGCTTTGACCATTCAAGAGAAAAACTGGACTATGCTTGAAAAAGTGCTGCCAAAGACATGTGCCAAACCGCACATAAAGGAACAGCAGGACGGATCAGAGTCAAGTGCCCGTCTAAAGCACAAACGCTCTTGGAGGAAACATGCTCACTTTTTTGTTTGGATTGTGCTTTGTCCAAACCTAGAAGTCCAAATAAGTCCTCATGAAAAAAGGTTAAGGAGAAGCTGTAGGAAGCTATGTAAGTTCAGTGAACAGTTTAAGTGGTGGTAAGGTTCACAGCAATAACACCTCTAGCTGCAGGGACCACAAATTCTCTCTGCCTAACAACAACCCCAACTTGGGAATAGTTGCCAGGTTGAGAGCAAACCAAATAGGTTATAGGAGTAATCCACAGCATCTTCTCTGCAAAGGCCTCGTGCCAAAAGCATCACAAATTTAGTCATGCATATCAAAAGGTGGTGAGTATAATGCTGTAGAAAACTGGTTGCTTAAGACAGCAAGATTTCAGCATCAGCTTGAACAACCTGCTGAATTAGTAATGAACCTGTCCTCAGCAAAGTAAGAGAGGAGTTTAAGTTTCTTAAATACAAAGCCAGAAGCACTATGGGCCCTTTGATCTGACCTCCTCTGTGCCCCAGGCCACCATACTTTGTTAACTTACTCCTAAATTCAGTCCAGTAGTATCTGTTGGGCTAAACAGCTTCCAGAACAGTTTCCAGCTCTGTCTGCAGACAACCAGAGATTCCACCATTTCCACTCTGCAAACAACAGCCTCCATCAACAGATCTACTCAGATAAGTTGTCCTCCACCTGGCCCCCAGCTTCACCAGTACTTGCATGCTGCCAAGGTAGCAATAGAGCTGAGTACCTCCACACTATGAATGCAGTTACCCTGTCATATCAGGTATTGATTTTTATCTCAAACTATCAAGACATTCAAAACAGCCTCCAGGAAGGATTCAAAGCACTATCAAAGAGGTTTGATTGATGACTGCCTGGGAATTAGAGATTTGCCTCTGGACCAAGTACAGTTTACATGTGCATAAACTCCATAGATAGTAATACTTCCACAACAAAGTGTGAAAATGGTAGATAATGCTAAAGAAGATCTCGATGTGATGCCAGTGATAGACACAGGCTCCACAAGAAGCACAGCATTGACAAAGTCTGATGTTTATGTCCAAGCCTCTTTCCCAATCATCAGAGAGCCTGCTATATAGAATAGAATAAAATCAATCAGGTTGGAAGAGACCTCCAAGATCATCCAGTCCAACCTAGCACCCAGCCCTAGCCAGTCAACTAAACCATGGCACTAAGTGCCTCATCCAGTCTTTTCCTGAACACCCCCAGGGACGGTGACTCCACCACCTGCCTGGGCAGCCCATTCCAATGCCAATCACTCTCTCTGGCAAGAACTTCCTCCTAACATCCAGCCTATATTTCCTTTGGCACAACTTGAGACTGTGTCCCCTTGTCCTGTTGCTGGTTGCCTGGGAGAAGAGACCAACCCCCACCTGGCTACAACCTCCCTTCAGGTAGTTGTAGACAGCAATGAGGTCTGCCCTGAGCCTCCTCTTCTCCAGGCTAAACAACCCCAGCTCCCTCAGCCTCTCCTCATAGGGTTTGTGTTCCAGGCCCCTCACCAGCTTTGTTGCCCTTCTCTGGACACGTTCCAGCACCTCAACATCTCTCTTGAATTGAGGAGCCCAGAACTGGACACAGTACTCAAGGTGTGGCCTGACCAGTGTTGAGTACAGGGGAAGAATAACCTCCCTCCTTCTACTGGCCACACTGTTCCTGATACAGGCCAGGATGCCATTGGCCCTCTTGGCCACCTGGGCACACTGCTGGCTCATCTTCAGCCTACTATCCACCAGTACCCTCAGGTCCCTTTCCTCCTGGCTGCTCTCCAGCCACTCTGTCCCCAGCCTGTAGCGTTGCCTGGGGTTGTTGTGGCCAAAGTGCAGAACCCTGCACTTGGCTTTGTTAAATTTCATCCCATTGGCCTCTGCCCACCCATCCAGCCTGTCCAGGTCCCTCTGCAGGGCTCTCCTACCTTCCAACAGATCAACACCTGCTCCTAGCTTGGTGCTTGGTGTCATCCGCAAACTTAATATGCAGTGCTCCTCCTCACATTTGTACTCCTATCACTATTAAGTACTTATACTGTGAACTGACCAACACATCACCTCAAGTGCAGAGTACAGTGTAAAGGGAAAAAAAACAAAACACCAGCTCAGAGGAACTATTTCTGATGCAAACAAGCCCTTTCTCACACTTCTATGCTCATGGAGGGCAGAGAAACTGGAGGAAGCCCTCTGCAGCAGCTCTACATTCAAGCTAAGTGAGAAGTTACCTCATGAGCAACCTCTTCAACACGTGCTTGTGATGGGTTCCAGCACTGCTACCAGCTACAGGAAATTAAGGTTAAGCAGATGAATGGTGATGGAGAAACTGTTGTGTCCAAGTCCTGAATGTCACAAGGACTGACTGCTTGGTAGTTAGAAAGAACAAAGTATGGCTGCCGAAGTAAAGGAAATGGAGAGAGAGAAGTATTTCCTCACTTTGGTTTCATACCTTTTGCCAAAAAAGAGAGCACTCCATAGGAAGACAAGTCCTGCATCCCCAGAGGCCAATGCACATCACAGGTAATCCCAGCCTTGGAAGTCTGCTCTGAGATTTGTCATAATTTCAAACACCACTGTTTGATGTCTGACCTCAACCAGAAAACATCTCACAGCAAGATAAAACACACAGAAAAAAAAGAACAAAAAACCCACAAATGAGCTGTTTTGTCACTGGAAGGTGCTCCATTTCTGGCAAAGGCTGAGAAACAGTTTTTACAGCCATCATCATCCTCACTGTGCCCTTAAATACTAATTGCCTTCATCTTCTGGATCTGCCTGTGTTGAGGTAGGTGCCAGATAAGTCATTTGCATCTTGATCTCAGGTTTAAATATCCCACACCTCTCACAATAGCAGGCAGTAACACTTGACAAGCTGAGCAGAGAAACCCCAGGCTGGGTTTCTCCCACATTAGTTTCTCCCACATTAGACCAAGAAACACATTCTCAACATTTTTTTGCCTCTGACCTTCCTCTTATCAGTGATTTTCTCTCCTCTCCTGCCTCCTCCAGAGATATAAGGCGAGGACACCCTGTTAACCCACCCAGGAGAGGCAGCAGATCTGGATCTCTGACAGTTCAGACCCCCTCATCCCCTTTATTCAAAATTAAAGGTATTGTTCTCATTGTCTTGACAAAGCCTGCCACTAGCTGTAAAGAATGTTCCACTTTCACCAGTCCAAATGCACTTTCCTCGGTGCCAGGGGCAGCTCCTAGATTCAGGTGCTGGCGTGTACCCCCAGCACACCTGCCCAGTCCCAACATTGTGGCACCAACTTCAAGTCCACTTGTGCCTGTAGGTGCCTTGCCAATGACCTCTGCAGAAGCATGGCACAGAGAAGGGGAGGCACAGCATCAAGATATCAGACAAGGATAGTTGTCAGAGACACATGGTCAAAGACAAGCTTTTTAGGAGGATGCTACGGCACTTGGTAGCACTTGGGATGCCAGTGAAGCCAATGTCTTTCTCCAGCAGCAAAAGCAATGGGGGCCTTAGTAGCACCAGAAGGAAAGAATGTCCTATCAAAACAATGTATTTCCCACCCAACACCCTCCTCATTGCAGCCATCACATTTGGTGCAGAAGAGGTGGTGAGGGGAAAGAGCCAGTGTTGCACACTGCCAGGCTGCTACCCACAACAGCAAAATGGATCAGCTGTCATTCACTTGTACAGTGTCAATGCTCCAAGCTAAATTGTTCACAGAGCTGCAAAACCTGAAGTCCCATTTCTTTTCAAAGCCTTTGAGAAACTAATTGGTTCTAGCTTCACACATTATCTCCACAAGAGGTAAGATGAGGCATTCTACCCCAGGAAGAAGCATTATTGTTATTATCCACCCTCCTCAAGATTTACTGTCTTCAAAAAATATACTCCATCTGGAACACTGTAATTCAACTTGGACATAATCTAGCTGAGTAACTTTTCTCCACATAGATAAACCACTTAATAGTCATTACAGCTAAATTGAGACAAGACAAATCACTCTACCTTGTTTTAACTCAATGGCCTCTGAGAGAGCAGGGAACCTCCTGGCTCCCAAAGCTTTCTAAAACATAAATTAGAAACTATTTTAACAATCAAAACAATCTCTCAGCTTGCAGTGCATGGGCCAGTGTCTTATTCTAAAAGACACTTGGAGACACTGGAGCCTTTCTGATTCTCATCTGAGATTCCAGAAGAATCTGTTAGAGGGGTAAGTACAATGAATTATGCAGTGATTTTGACAGTAGCAAAAGAAATGGTTGTATTTCCTTGTCATTTCTCCAAATCACAAGCCTGCAGAGCAGAGGTTCGCATAGTAGCTACATGGTTAAGACTGACATTTTATTTAAGACCTTTTTGTAATGAGGCCTTAGCACTTAAAAGAACATAAGGAAAAAAATGCCCTTTCCTAGGGCAGTTCACAGCAGACATGCAAAAAATAATGTGGGTGTCTATGAGGCAAGGAAGCTGTCAAGAGCCCTCCAACGGGACTCACTCACATCAGGATTGTCCCTACACCCAGCCTGGGCAACATACGAAACAACCCAGCACAAGCAAACTTGAGCCAACAGAAGTGCCTCAGCTCCCTTCCACAGCATTGCACTGAGGTTGGATTTATCTTTCCGATGATTGATACAAAAGGTTACACAGTGTGTGTTTGGAGTGCTGGCTGGCAGGTCTGGATCATGATGCCTCGCTTCAGCACTGTTCCCACATGCACCACAGAGGTGCTGCACACTCCCAGCAGCAAGGCTGGACACCAGCTGACTTCTGCTGCATTTTCTTCCCAGGAGCTACTTTTATTAAGCATGATTCAAGACAGTAGTAAAGCACAGCAATATTTTGTCAGTGTCCCACAAACAAGGCTCCTCCTTTCCTCATAGAAGGCAGCATTCCTAAAGAGATTCTCCCAAATCCACACCTAAGGAGACAAAACTCTGCTCTCGTCAGACCCCACCTGGAGTACTGTGTGCAGTTCTGGAGCCCACAACATAAGAAGGATATGAAACTGCTGGAGCGAGTACAGAGGAGAGCCACGAAGATGATCAGAGGGCTGCAGCACCTCTGCTATGAGGACAGGCTGAGAGAGTTGGGGCTCTTCAGCCTGGAGAAGAGAAGGCTTTGAGGAGACCTTATAGTGGCTTTCCAGTATCTGAAGGGAGCCTACAGGAAGGCTGGGGAGGGACTATTTACACGGTCTAGTAATGTCAGGACGAGGGGGAACGGGTTTAAACTGGAAGAGGGGAGATTTAGGCTGGATGTTAGGAGGAAGTTCTTTACAGTGAGGGTGCTAAGACACTGGAACAGGTTGCCCAGGGAGGCTGTGGATACTTCCTCCCTGGAGGTGTTTAAGGCCAGGCTGGATAAGGCCTTGAGCAACCTGCTCTAGTGGGAGGTGTCCCTGCCTATGGCAGGGGGTTGGAGCTGGATGATCCTTGAGGTCCCTTCCAACCTAAACCATTCTATGATTCTATGATTCTAAGTAATGTGCTGCCAGGTTTGCACCTTGCAGCCAGCTGCCTTCTTCATTTGATGGGACATTGACATTTTCACTTCTCCTTCCATCAAAGATCATAAAAATGCCTTCACCTATGCTCAATAAAACATTCTGCTGTTTGTTGTCAGTTTTGTTATCATGCGTCTTCTCTTCAGCACCATATTACAGATTCATACTGCTCTGCTGGTTTTACTCCCTGACACAGACAAGCAGGCTGAAAAATAGGCCAGCAGTTACATCATGTAAAGAAGTCGATTTATTAGGGCAACAGCATTCTTCCAGAGCAGCTAGGAAGCAGATGAAACTCACATCTCTTTATATATCATCATTAAAGGAAATTATTGAGAGATGTGGACAAACTCACCATCCTTGCTTTTCCTAGGCAGCTCCCATCTTTCTGTTCTTATCACCCAAACCCATTCCCAATGCTCTGTTTCAGACAAGTTTTCACAGTAGGCTTAATTTGGCAGATGGCTCTAATATGAGCAGGGACACCACTAAGCCACTGCTGAGTTACTTTAGTTTTACAGGTGCTATCCTCTGCCATGGCAATACCAGGACTTTAAGGGTATGCTCCTCAGTTTGCTTTGGCATGCTTGGCTCTGCAGTGACTCCACAATGACTCAGGGAGAAGCACTTTTTCTAGCACCTGGAAGATGCTGCCAATGTCCAAGAGACCTGGCCCTATTCCCACATTAGCCTTTGATTCCACAGAACAAAGGCAGCCTCTCCAGCCTGGCACCCAGGCTCCAACCCAGCTAGTGCCCAATGAAAACACCAATCAATTCAGCCATGAAAGCATGCTAGTGGTTGAGAGGGCAGGTCTGCCGACAAGAGGAAAGTAGAAGCCAAATGATGTATTCCAACAGTGAGGTGAAGAAGCTCACCAACCTAAAACCTCCTTCTCTTCTCTCAGGTCTGAACCATACTCTGCTAGCTTCAGTCTGCAGCAGAAGCTTGGGCACAATTTAGGTCTCTCTTGGCATGTGATAAGAGAATGTGCAAGGTCTACAGCAGACAGAAGCTCCCAGCTTTTTGTAGCTTTGCAATACATTCTGCTAGCAAACCATACCTATCTGCTCTACCTCTTGTCCACCTCATTCACCATGGGTTGTGTGAGGAACAGCTTCCTCTTCACTCTGCCAGGCAGTGCTAAACAGATGGCAAGAGAACATTTTCAGAAACAGAACCAAAGCTAAATCTTTGTTATTTCCATAGCTGAGGTGCTGTAGCAAACCTTTCCTGACTAGACACTGCCTAGCACTACACTAAATAAATAAAAGGACCATATGTAGCATCAACCTCACCCATGATAACATCTGTCTGAATAAGACTGGTAGAATCAGTCTTCATTTTGAAGGTGTGGATGATAGCTCAGGTATAGAATAAGTGTTCAAGCACTAGTCAAAACAAGAGGAAGTGTGTCATCAGTCCAGTCACAAATAACAAAGAAATCTGGTCTCAGACTAAGAGGTTTTCTAACTCTCACAAGCCTGTGGTTACACACTGGCAATACGGCTGCGTTGCTGCAAAGTGCTGTTCTGGCAGGATGGAACATATGCCACTGCAGCTATTTAATTAACATTTCATAGCAAGCCTGTAACTACCAGTTCTGAAGTATTTCAAGACTGCACGTTCCCAACTCAGTTCCAGTTCATTAGGCCTGTCTGGGAGCTTAGAAGCCTCAAGTCCGTCTGTAGCAATTTGATAAGGTCTCTCCTGACTTTGGCTTTTACAGCTCACTACTGCAACATCCAGCCATGACATCATCTCCTCATACAGCAAAACATCTGCCCATGACAACTGTCAACAGGAGCTCAAGAGCACCTGATACCTTATCAGGATTTCATTAGGAAGTGGCTGGTGGGGAAGGAGGAGCGTGTGCATGTGTAAGCCCCTGTACTGCGGCGCAGCTGGCAGAGCGCAGCCTCATCCCACCAGTTTCTCCTTCTTTAGGTGACCCCTGCATTAAATCTTTGTGGGGTCTGTTCTTCTCTCATAGCACAGCACTGCAGGACCCACTGGAGATTGTTTGCATCTGATGATGTCTAATCCACCCAACCCAAAAAACCTGCTTAATGGGAAAGTGGCAAAATGCTTCCCAGTCTTCTAGCCTGACACCCTCTCTCCTGAAAGGGACAACCAGTAGATGCTCTTCTGTTGCTGGGAGCGGTCAAGAACACACAGTGCTGCTGTGGCTCTGCACTGCTTCCCACAGCTCTTCTTGTGAGCCTGATAGAGTATGGCGCCTTCACCAGGATGCTCAGACACACTCCCCACCACATGCCCTGTATGTCATGCTTCCTGCATGACAGACAGTCTCAGTCCTGACCATTAGTCACCACTGTTTGTCCAGGTTTCCTGAGGAAATCTTTCCTTCTATCCCTCAGAGATTTTGAAGGTAAAGAACCAGGAAAAAAAGAGGTGTTTGTTTTACAAGTTGTATTTCAGCACTTCACTGTGGGCATTGCTCTGAGAACAATCAGTGTGGTTTCTTAGGTCCAGCCTCAGGCTGAGCTTTGAAGCAAAAGTGGACAGACTACAATTAGATCCAATAAGTAAACACAGTGATAGAAATATTAATGTCCAAGACATGTACAGACAGTCTTGACTGGTGAACATGGTAGAGGAAAACTGATTTACATCTGCTGCAGTGTTCTTGCTTCCTGCACAGATGCCTACACTGTACCAGGGAGCAGGTGCTCTCTGGATCAACTCCAGGTGCTGCAATACCTACAACACCTATCACAACTCAGCAACATCAGGCAGAATTCAAGGTTTTCCTTGGCCTCTTTAAGAAGCTGTGCAACCACATAGATATACAATGAAAAACTGCATGAATGCAGAAAATAATAATTCTAGAGAAAGCAGGACAACATTCAAAAGACAGGTGGATCAGAGCAATCCCCTCCTACAGACATTGAGGTATCAATATTCCTCTACCAGCATGTATTAATTGAAGGGAGACAACAAAAGATGCAGAAGCTGGAGGAAGGCCCAGGGAAGATCAGACTCTCTACTGGAAGTGACATCACACTCACAAAAACTTGTGAGAGGGAAAAGATGAATAACACCAACAAACTCAAAGCTCACGCCTCATGCCTTATCAACTCATAGTTCCATCTAAAAACCTTTTCTTCCTATGTCAGAGCTGCACTGCAGCAATGCAATATCTTCTGTTACTGCCAGACCCAACAAAGTAAAGCCATAGTCCACTGATCAGTGCCAAAACAGTGAATTAGGAGACCGTGGTAATCTTCCTTATCCTATACCTCTCTATTATTGCCACAGATGGGCATGGGCAGATATACCATGGTAGAGCCTAATAAGCAGAACCTTCCACAAGTCTAATTTTAGATACAGAGATAAATCTCCTGCTTTGGATAGACCTATGGATTGCTTCCCATTGGTGCAATGGACCCCTTATCCACAGGAAGGAATGGTGGGACTCTCTGCTTGAAGTTCATGCCCCAACAACCAGCTGTGCTAGACTCACCCTTAGGGGAAGAAGGAAGGTGAACCTTGTGTCACCAGCAGCTGTTTGGGAAGTGGAGCTGCAAGTCACTGACTGCTAATGGGATTCTGCAGCTTTAATGATTACGAAAAGGTTAAAATGACCTGCCAGGCACCCTCAGCTGTTTAAGCCTCTTTCCTTCCTCGTGCTGCTTTAATCTTGGTAGTATGGTCATGTGACCCAGCCAAAAAAAGCCCCGAAGCCGATTAGTGGCTTTCCACCAGCTACAAACAACTCAAAACATTTAGGATGGTGTGGATGCTTTGGAAAAAGTAGCCTGCTTTGCTCCATGGCCTCCTTTTGGGGGCACCTCGACAAAGACTGCAGCCCCTAAAAGTCACAAAAAGGTATGGTCCTAGGCAAAAATCTCTACACCAAGAGGACAGGCTGGATGCATTTCCACCCCTTATCAACCCACCTACTTAATTCCTCCCTCTCACCTACCAAACTCAATCTTTTCCATCTGACTTTTTCTATCACCACAGTAGCCACCCTTCCCATCTCTGCACAGCAGCCAAAGGCTAAACAACTGCCATTAAGAGAGTGCTGCAATCAAAGCCTCTGCCAAAGTAAACCTAAAAATTTATGACAGCATCTTTTGATTCCTCATACGCAGCAGTTCTGTGAAGAAAGATCTTGGAGACCATTGCAATTCATAGTTCGGCCATGAATCAGTCATGCTGGGGCAAAAGCAGTATGTGGGATTGTGTCATGATGCAGAAATGAGAGCCATGTATGTAATAGGGAAAATAATCCTCCTTACTAATAAAGATCTTGAACAGGGATCTGTGTCCACTTTTAGGAAGCACGCTTCAAGGCTCATGCAGACTAGTTGGAAAGAATTCAGGAGAGAAATAAGGAAGATGGGAGTGTGGAAAGTGTAATCTAGCAGGAGAGCTTGAAAGAACCCAGATTGTTTAGCTGGGGAAGAAAAGACCAAACACAGATTTAATAATGGATTCAAATACATAAATTATTAAAAAAAAAAAAAGATGAAGTGCATAAGTTGTTCTCTTGTCCACTCAGGGAGAGCAAGCTCTTTAATAGCAGGGATATTTAAAGGCTAGAAGAGATTGCCTTGGGAGGTGGTGGAATTGTCATTGATGACGGCTTTCATGAGCAGGTTAGACAAACACCTGTCAGGAGTAATTTAGATAGAGCTGAGCCTGCCCTGGGGCAAGGGGCCATCCCTTTAGATGACCCTGGAAGCCCATCAGGGCAAGTTTTCCATGCCTATCCTGCACAAATACCGCATGAGAAAAATCTGTGGCTATTTCACTGAAATTCCAGAGAGCAAGCACTGCAATTATTTGATCACAAAGGTGAAATCACTTAAACGCCTTTAACTGGCATGATAGATTCAGTAACTTGAGACCATCCACTCATTTTGGTTTTCCCCCATCTGCAGAAGTCTCACCTAACTCCACCGTGGCTGGCAAAGAAAGAATAGCTCCCAATAGGGTGTGGAGAACAAGTGCTGGGGTAGGGCTCTCCAATACTAATGGGATGTTTGCAATGAAAAGGTTATACTGGAAACAGTTGGCTCTTCTAAAATACAGCCAGGGATTTCAAGACTTAGTAATCTCCAAAAAAAAAAAAAAAAAGAAAAGAGAGTTCTTATCTTTTAAGAGTTATTGCTTCCAGCTTTTTCACAGAAATTTGGAGTCCTAAATCACAGAAGGCCAGCATGCATGAG
Source organism: Tricholaema leucomelas (assembly GCA_013400475.1). Taxonomy (NCBI): domain Eukaryota; kingdom Metazoa; phylum Chordata; class Aves; order Piciformes; family Lybiidae; genus Tricholaema lacrymosa; species Tricholaema leucomelas. The sequence continues at coordinate 419,684 of WAAF01019385.1, forward strand.
GCTCAGTGCGACTGTAGTAACAACATATGGTCTCTAGCCAAAAGAGCTTAAAAAAGAGGAGCTCAGTGAATGCAGACAAGCTGGAGGATGCCAGGAAACCATGTGGGTGAGGAAACAGCCTCAGCAGCACTGAAAGTCCAACTGTGGTTAACGCTTGTGGGCAACATGACAGGAAGGGTCTGGAGAAGGCTACAGAAACACTCACGTCCACGTCTGAGTCTTGGGACAGCACAAGAGAAAGTATAAAGGCACCAATTTGAAAGATGAGTATATGAAAATGAAGGCTAGGTCTCCTAAGCTACATAAGAGTTCAGAAACCCCCCACAATAAGTTGCTACGTTCCCCAAAACAACCACCTGGTCTTTCCAGTTAGGAAGGTAGCTATTAGAAGTTCAAGGACTCTTGAGTTTGCAGTAGTGAAACCAAAAGAAGTGGCAAAGGAAAGACAAGTTGGGTTCAGAGCCCATTGTCAACCTGTCACAGAAAGCTTCAGGAAATAGGCTGACCTGAAACATTTGCATGTCCAACTGCCCTATTAGCTACCTCTTGTAAATCCACTGAAATTAGTGCAGCTGTATCCTAGGAATCTGCTCACTGGTTCCATTTTGCACAATTGACACTCCACTTCTCAGCAAGGAGAAACCGTGAGCGGCCCTGATCAGTATTTTTCTCTTTGAACTCATCATACTGACCAAAATTCAGCAAGATATTTGTCCCCAGATATGAACCCACCCAAATGCATGGAGATTTGATCCCACCCTTGAAAGATTTGGCGCAGCTGTGGCAGTAGCAAAAGCTTCACCTCTGATGAAGTTTTTCCATTTTTATGGCAAACTTAACCATCAACAGTTCAAAAGTCTGCGAGAAAGACATCAGGTTAATCCAAAATAGAACAGTTGTAAGTGAATTTTGCTTTGAATTTCCAGGTTTGTTTGAATTCTTCCAACATTTTCTCCTGGATAGATTAACATTACCTCCCAGGTAAGAAGCACTGCCAAGTTCCAGCTGGCTATAAATCTTATATTTGACATTGTACATACAAATGGGCTGATAGGTCTTATGCAGAAATTCCCACTGTCTTCAAAGGAATCCTGCTTAGAAACCGATAGCACAAAATAGCCCAGCTGCAGAACGGCTCTCTTGAGTTTACAGAACTACTTCCTAAGCAACCTGCAGTGGGAAAGGCAAATTTCATCAGTTTAGCTGATTGTTTGGCTTTTTGTTAAAAGGCTAAATAAGATATTAAATACTTGCAAAAGTCTTTTGTTGCAAAAGTCAAGCTGAAACTTTTGCAAGCTCTAAAAATGCATTTTGAGTTGTAAATCTGCTTCCCTCTTTTACTTGGGAAGATTCTTCTGGACAATAAATGCAGTGAGCCCAGGAGAGGGCTGCATAATTATCCGCTTCATACAATGGAAAACAGCCTTTCCAATGCAGTCCTCAACTGTCAGGAATCCAAGCTGCGTGATAATTAAAACTCAAAAATCCTCTTCCATCCAGAGAGAAGTGAAATGTTAATTTTCACTCCTAAATGCCTCTACCATATCTGAGAAGTTCCTTGTATTAAAAAAAAAATAATAATCTCATGGATGCCAATGATGCCCTTCTGAGTACTGACAGGAAAAATTTAATTGGCAGTGAGAAAAAACTAATGATTAGGTTAACAAAAAATAGGCTCTATTGACTCGGGCCACTCGACCATTCCTGATGAGGGTAAACAGCATCCCCCCTCCTTCTTCCTCACTCCCACTGCCTTTGTCTGCTGCACAGGGCAAGGCTGAGAGCAGGAACACTTTCAAAAGCAATGCCTCGGTGGGAAAAGGCTGGAGTTAGATCAAAGTCCTTCCACCGAGGGGCCCGTCAGAACCCAGTGCTCACTGAACGGCCTCCATGAGGCCAGGAATTTGTTATCCCACTCCCAGCCCTGGTCCAGGCTGCCCCACACTCCATCGTAGTCCCAGCACTGGCTGCCTCCATCTCTCCTCCTGAATTTACAAAAGTGCAAGGCAGCAAAGGTGTTAAAAGTTGCTAGTACTTTTTCCAGCAAAACTACCTTCTACAGTTACGGCTGGTGTTATGTACTGGACAAGATAGTAACAAATGTCATTCCACAACTGGAGCTAGCAGAGGAGGGCTCTCGCCCAAGCAATGAGCACAATGAAAGATTCCATGGTCTTACCCACTCTTGCTGCTACCTGGGAGGAGGTCAAGTTAGGAATTTTTAGGTAGAGCAATTTTTCATTGGAAAATGCTGATTTATCAGACAAGCTTTTTTAACACAGGCGTTAAATTTCATGCAGTTTTTAGTTCAGGATGAAATTTCTGGTCAGACCCTCAGAGAAAAACAGAGAAAGTCTAAAATAGCCATGAGCCTGTGGCTTAAGACAATCACCAGGGAACGTCTAAAGCCTTGCACACTAAGCTCTTCTGGAGTTGGGGATTGTATGCCTCTGTGTCAAAGACACAGAGATTTCTATGGCAAAGGAGACAGCAGCCTTGCTACACTGCAGGGAGAAACCCCACACCTGCCCCTTATTTGCCAAAAATAACTGCAGTTGTAGAGCCAGTGGATCTTACCAGCTAGAACAGGCACCTGCAGAGGTCCCAGCATTCACCCACAGTTCAGTTTTGGATGTAAGCGTATTTTGCAATTAGCTGGCTTAATGTGCTGGTCTTTCCTAAATGAGCCAGTGTTACAGGAAACGAAGCTCTGCTGTAGTCCAGAGCACTGAGGTGACCCCCATTTGCCTCCACCTAGTCCCCTGCGATTTGGAGTATTTTCTGAGGTGCTGCGTCTCTCTTCCTCTGTCCAGTTCCTCCCTTCCACTCAGCAGCAGAAAACCACTTATCCTCTCACTCTTCTACTGTGGACCATAGTTAAACATTATATGCTGCAATTGCCTAGCAATTTAACTCACTTTTGACAAACACATTCCAACAGCAGTGTGACTGTGGGAGGAAGGTGTGTTTCTTCCCAAACACTTTAAGGACTCAGTACAGACAAGAAAACCAGCTATGCATAAAAGTGATAATGCACACTTAATTCACTGTACTTTGGTGTCAAACTGTAAGATGGTACAAATCTAACCCCTTCCAGCTTTCACCCGAAATAAAATTCAACCAAAAGCCAAAAGCAATTGGGTCACAGAGACAAGTGCTCATGCCATCAGATGACATAAACAGAGCAAACTGTTGCCTATGACCTGTACAAAGGTGAAGGGAAATCCTTGGTTCGGAAAGCTGCAATGTCCCACCTCCTACCTACAGCCCTCTCTTGCCTGCACCTGCTGCCTTGCGGCAGGAGGTAACAAAAGGAAATTAAACAGAAGAAAGGCTGTTGAGAGTAATGTGTTGGCTGTGCTAAACTGGCATGGGCTTTGTCAAGGCCAGCTGGGAACAGCAGTAGGCCAGCCAAAAATATGCTATAACTCCAAACTGAGCAGAACAGGGACTCCAGATACGTAAGCAAGTGACACATGGTATGGCTTAGGAATGTGAATATAGTAAACATATAATTAACGCCTGGAAAGAAAGGCTACACAATACCTAAGTACTTCACGTCTGAAGGGAGTAAAAACAAAACAGAGCAGCAGATTAGAATGCATCATTGAGCTGGACTGAAATAATGAGACAACAGGAAATAAAATCTAGTTTAAAATAAGTTACTAGTACAATGCTACTTCAATAAAAATAGAAGAAATCATTTAGAAATAGCAAGTCAAACCTCAGATAAATCTCCCTGATAACTGACTCACTCCCATCCATGCTACCACCCTCAGGCAGAAGATTTTGGAAGAGCTCTATAGAGCTAGTCCTTGCCATCGCTGATCTTTTCCAGGGAGTGCCAGGCAATCTCCAGTGCAAGGGAAGTCAGCTGGGAAGCATCCCTCAGAACAAGTCCCCTGGGGTTTAAAGCAAAGCAGAGCACTGCACTGTCACATTGCCTGGGGCAGCCAAGGAGAGTCCAGGCATTTGGCTACCAGTGACAATAAAAATCAATCCACAAGTGATCTGGAGAGCAGGAAATGGGAGGAGAATTTCTGATCCCACAAGCCAAATGAGTGCTCACTACAGCTTCGCAAAAAGACGATGCAAACCTTTACCATGTCTCCCTGAGGTTAGATTCAGAAATTAAAACTAAGCAACACAGTCAGCTTCCCCTGTTAGTTATTAACAGGTTTATTACCTCTCAATCAAGTCCTTTGGACTGGGGGCTGACCGCTCCCCACAACGCAGATTAACTTGTGCTTCTCTGGGTCTCCAGAGCAGGCTCCATGGCTCAGCCTCGGCCTCACCACTCCAGTGGCATGCAGGTGCCCACAGGATACACCTCTGCACATTTGCCTTCAAATGCACATTCTGTATTTCAGCCTTAAAGATGGGTCTCAGCAGCAAGGCCCACTGCTCTCTCCGTAGCGTCACATTTGTGAGATAACTCTAGCTACACACATCATTGCAGAGCTGGGGCAAAGGGGAAAAGATACAGAAAGGTATCTTCCTTCCCAACCATGTGTTGCTCCAGGTATCTCCAGTCTGCTCACCAGAGAGGTTCACCTGGGGCTCCTCTGCATCTGCATCCTAGGACTACCTGAGAACTAGCAGAGGGAGAGAAAGTGATTTTATTAATTCTACAGGATAGCCCTTCATTGCACAGACAAAAGAGAAGAAAAAAGACTACTAGGCATAGGCTCCCTGAAGCCACTGATATCACCTATCTTCTCCTCAAAGCCAAGTTTTTCTCATGCTCTCATTTTAACATAAGCCAAGTAAGTAAGTGCCCACCTCTTCCCTTGAGACAATGTGACACAGTCTAATAGCTTTCACCTTGAGGACACATTTCCTGACAACTTTCTCCTTCACCTAATTTCATCCCATTAATCCTGGTTATACGTGCTGGGTCCCCCTCACTCCACACCTCCCCGACCCTGCAGACACAGAGGCTTGGTGAGCACATCCCCGTTGAGGCCACTTGCACCTGCTGTCAGAAGAGTGAGGATCTGACCCTCACACTCACTTGCCACAAGCTCAGCCTCTGCAGACACATGAGAAATGCCTGGGAAGTCACTTGTATGGAAGGATTTGTCCTTTCCGCCCCTCCCAAAGGTCCCCCATGAGTGTGGTTTTAAATGACAGGTCATCCTTGCCTTTCTCTAGGAAGTGCTTTGCAATGCCAATTTCCATCCCATGAACACACAGCCTGTGCAGCACTATTTGTGTTGACCAACAGGAATTTAATCAACCGACAACAATAAACTGGGTAATACTCAATTGTATGAAGCCACCAGTCAGATGAAAGGATTTACAAAGGCTGGATTGATCTCCAAGCCCTGGCAGCTTTCCCACGGTCCCTCTCTAATCTGCAAAGCCAAAGAGAATCACAGAATATGTGAAAACTCCAAAATCTGGGTTTTCCTGCAGAGTGTGTTAAGTCCAAATAAGTCTCTCAACTACAGATGTGTATTTTTTTCATGTCCCCCTGCACTGTGGCTGTCTCTTACCTAACACTAGAGGAGCACCACTTCAGGGCAAAGCCCCCTCAGAGACAGTCAGCTTATGTAACCACTAATGCCATAAGCACTACAATGTCTTTAGTGACAAAAAGGCTCAACGCAGGCTCAGACCAACAGTAGCCAATTCACTGTGCAGAATTAAACAGCAGTACAGGCAGGCTGGCAGTAGCTACTTCCCAAGGGTCAGCTACAATATCTGATTCACCCACAATCCAGCCACATTTCTGTCAACTATCACAGCAAAGCACCTAATGAAGGACACTTTAAAACCCCAGCAGAGTAGCAGTTTTACTAGGAGTGGTTACTCAGTTGTTGAAGAACAAGAGAGTCTGAGAGGGCCATGAAGCAGTGATACCTCCCGTGGCTAAGAAACAGTGACATAAGCAAGCTGAGAGTCCACAACATGGGCATCAGCTCTGCTTTATGGCCAGCTGTGGTTTGTGGTAGCAAGAAACAGTGGCAGAGATTTCCTGTAGTGGGAGGCAGTTTGGGTAGAGGTTTGGCAGTTTTCATCCCACCAAGTCAAGGTCACAGCTCTCTCATCACAGAGATATTCACCACAAACACTCATCAGGAAAACAAAGGAAGAATCTCTATGTAGCTGCGAGCAACCCTCTCTCCATCTGCTTCTTCAGACCTGGGGAGAGACCAAGAAGGCAAATCTAGGATTTATTCCTCCATCCCAACTTAACCAGCTCATACCAGTACTGACTTGCTCAAGTGAATAAACACACACACGCATACAGCACTATGCAGGATGGCAGGGCCCTCCTTCCTCTCCAATCTGCACTAATCTCCTCTAGCGTCTGTGCTGCAGAAGATAATTTAGAGGCACTGGCATGCTCCCGAACACATTGCCTTTCTCACACTGCAATTAGATGTACATCATTGTCTGGCTGTCCTGTATCCTTGGGGCAAGAGAGACTGTCATCATCTTAAAGTCATGATTTACAGAGGTAATAATCATGGCACCAGCCTCATTACATGCCAACTTTCACGAAATTAGGTGATAGATACTATTCATTAAGTTGCCACATGATGCCCATATCCATCCATCTGTTACAGCTGAGATAACATTTTGGTTTGGAGCATGTAAGCTAATGGCTTCTTTAGGAAGAAAGCAGGCACTTTCCTGAAAGGTGATGAAGAAAAAGGGTAAGATTTCAACTGGGTAAATAATTTCCCCCCAAAAAAAAAATTAAGCAGAGATCTCTCAGAGACTGGAGGCTTTTTGAGTACCCAGCAGCATGACACTCAGGCCAAAGCAGACCAATATGCAAGTCATAACACAATGCTCAAAAATGGCACATGTGAGGCTAAAGCTTCATTCCTGGTGAACTCAATCCAAGCAGATGCACAAGCCACCAAGTGGATTAATTTTGAGATGTGTCAGCAAGCCGCTTGGGGTCCTCCAAGGAGCTGTTCAGACTTTGTCCAGCACAGAGGCCTCAAACTGTGGGTTGCTGCTCTCCTAGCAGCAATCAGGATGGGACTGCATAGGGGTATGGTTGCAAAAGCCATTCACCCTTATAGTCCAGGGATCCTCCAGCCATCCTTGGCTGCACCTAGAAGCCAAGATCAGTCTTTGACAGCCCCAGAATCACAGAGGCACACGTCCCTTGTCATTGTGCCAGAGGATTATGCTCTCACCTCTGCACACAAAGGAAAGAAGGAAGACGACACTGGAGATCTGTCAAACACCCAGCACTGGGATGAAAAAACCCCCAAAACACTAAAGTACATGTCCCAAAAGAGACAAGAGCCTCCAGTGCTTCTATTTCTCTCTAAAAATTACTTATCACCCAGCTTTGCTTTAAAACAAAAAAAACAAAAGGCACTGACGTGGGCATTTTCAGAGAACGAAAGGATGAGTCACTCTCAAAGAGGAGAAAGTAAAAGAATTCCTGAAATACAGTCTTCTTTTTTATCTTTTTAGGGAAGGCTGTGTTCTTAGGCACAGAAAACAGGAGGTAAGCGCTGAGACCTCAAGACAGACACAATCATACACTGCACAGATATCCACCCTCAAGTATTAATTACAATTAGTTAAGTAATACCAATGGTTTCCTAGCACATTTCTTGCCAGAAAAACTCTACAACTACCTGAGGAGCGGTTGTGGCCAGGGGGAGGTTGCTCTCTTCTCTCAGGTGGCCAGCGCCAGAACGAGAGGACACAGCCTCAGGCTGCGCCGGGGGAAGTTTAGGCTTGAGGTGAGGAGAAAGTTCTTCACTGAGAGAGTCATTGGACACTGGAATGGGCTGCCCAGGGAGGTGGTGGAGTCGCCGTCCCTGGAGCTGTTCAAGGCAAGATTGGACATGGCACTTGGTGCCATGGTCCAGCCTTGAGCTCTGTGGTGAAGCGTTGGACTTGATGATCTGTGAGGTCTCTTCCAACCCTGATGATACTATGATAAGCAAGTGCTGATGGTAGCCGATGCCAGCCTTTGATACAATGGCTCTGCAAGTCTCTGACAGAGGCAGAGACAGAAAGAGCTTCATGCCCATCAAAGTACAGCACACCCAGAGGCTCAAATTTACCTTCTCTAACCCTACTCACCCCTTTTAACAAATGCTTCCTCAAGCAAAATGCATTAAGAGATACCATAAAAATAAAAGGGTTCCTACTTACTCCTTCAATGCATAAAAATGCTGCTTTCAGTCAGAGAAGGTATCAGAGTTGGCTATGTATCTCAGGAACCCTGTAACAGCTACTGCAGGAGGGCAAGGACTGCAATATGGAGAAGGCAGGGAGCCAAAGCCTGTGAACTGGAAAGTCTATGTCATACTTAAAAGCTTGTCACTAACAATGAGCAAAGCTTTTGTGGCCATCCAACTGCAGGCAGCTGCCTAAAGGGCCAGTGCTACTCCATGTCATCCCATGGTAACTCGGTGATGGAGATCATCTCTGCCTGACTGGGGCCAGCGCAAGGGGACATGCAGCTGGGCATAGGGAGTTAGCACCAGCCCTTGGCAGCTGCCCAACACGAGGTCGGTTGTAGCCACTCACAAAACCACATGCCCAGTGCTCCATTTCCAAACCAGAGCTAATACCCTCCCTGCTGTTTTTTCCCTTCTGCAGCGCAGGATATTCAGCTAAGCAGAATGAAAAGCACAAGTTGTTATACAGGAGTAATTCAGCCCAGGTAGCACCCCAACCATGCTGGGTAGCAAGCTTGTTGTCTCTTCAGCATTAACCCACCCAGCACTGCCAACAAATCTGGTACTGCCAATATGGTACATAGTACGAGCTGTACTTGCCATACAGCTTGATAAAGTTCTGGGTACCAGGCTGGGACTGCCAGGTTCCATACAACTGCCCCTTATGCACCCCCCCCACCATGAGCTCTGCCCTGAACATCTCCATGGAAAATAAAAATGTGAACAAATTACCTATCAATAAAGCTAAGTAAAGGCTCTCACAGAGGTAAGGAAGTATTACACCCTGGCTGAACAGCTCAGTAACCTAAGGACTGATACAAAGCCAGTGCCTAGAGTCAATCATACACTCCATATGCTCTGCTAGATCAGCGCTGTGCATCACAAAACTTCAGTGTAGACATGAGCAGTCTTCCTTGCCTACCCCAAAACCCATTCTTCAGGCAGCACATTGTCTTCTCTTCGCCATTCCCCACATGCCTGGCACAGCCAATGGGGCAGGGACATGTCCTGCTTGCTAGCACTGGTGATGCAGAGGACGTGCAGTACTGCATGTCCCCTGCAAGATCCTGCATGCTCCTCAACACTGATGTTCATCTACTCTCAAAACAGCCTGGGGAGGGCACCCCAGGTAAAAATGCTGAGCAGAGAGATAAATGCAAGGCATAGTGGCAGGGTGCATGCCTGAGGGGTTCCATGACCCTTTTGTGAGCCAAGACTGCCTCAGATATGTTTCTCTGTAAATGTAACAACCAATTGGAAATTTTAAGGTGCCCTTGACTATAGGTCTATAGGTTCCAGCATACCGGTTGCAAAGTGAGAGCTGAAAGGTTAAGAAACATTTTGCAGGGCTGTCTGTGGCATCCACAGCATATATCATGAGGTTAGATACTGTTAGTAGGATGAAAGCAACATAATGCTATCAGAATTCAGGATTCACACCAACAGATTTGTGTTCCTTCAGGATTCAGCAGCATTTGCCTTGGGCAACAAGATAGCAGGGAAAGCAAGCTGCTGAAAGGGATGAACATATGATCATATGAACATAGAGTAGATTGGAAGATGTTTAGGACAGAAATTAAGAAATTAAGGTATGAGGTTTAGGAACAGCCCTAGAGTACAAGTAGAAGGGCCAAAATTTCAAAAGACAGGCAGTGTCAGGAGAGAGTGACCACTATGGGAGAAGACTGCATTCACCAACCCCAAATGTCCCTTCTGATCTCCTACATCTTTTAATATTGATGTATTTTGCATATATGTAAAAATATGTATTTATACACCATGACCACATGTCACACACAGTATCAATGTAACATTAATCTAAGAGGATGGCCATACTCACAGTGCTTGTTTTGGATATTAGAGCATTCTTCCCTTGTGACAGTAAATCTGGTATAATTAGGTAAGACATAATTAAAAGTAAATTCCACCCAAATTAATTTGCAAACAAAGATACAGAAGCAAATTCAGTCCTGGTTTTAGTTCTACTGAAGTCACTGAAATTACCTCAGGGATGAATTTGGCTAACTTGAATACCCATGACTCATTACTACTTGATGAGCTGTGCACCTACAAAGGGATAATGGGTTTTTTGGACAGACATGATCACATACAGAGATGGACATACTCAGGATGGAGGCAATGGATGAAAATGCTTCTTGACTTAGGGTGCTATCACTTCAGATGCTGGCTTGGCTGATGTTTTTGGTTAGGTAAAAAATTTAGTTTCAGCCTTTCTACAAAGTAACACAAGTAACACTTTCTTTCAGGTCACTGCCACAGTACAGCAAGCACCGTGTAGCCCTTGGGAATGTGAGCTTTCAGACAGATTAATACAGCTTGACTGAAGAAAGGAAAATGACAGACACTACTTAACAGACTCCAAGTGGGGCTCATCCTTGAACTGAATTTTCTTCACAATCTCATGGGATCACAGGATGTTAGGGGTTGGAAGGGACCTTCAGAGATCATCGAGTCCTTCTCAAGGCCCCTCAATCAGAAGAGTCAGTCCTCACATAATGAAATGCAAATATTGTTGCTTTTGGTAATTACTTTTAATTTAGACAGTGAGAAAAGGGCAACTCTTGAGGTTTGGTGTTTTGTTTTTTTTTTTGCTTTTACTGGCATTGCCTTCATTTTTCAAGTATCCCAAGGTCAGAACCACAGGTTTAGTAACAATAACTTTCAAAAATATTTCACAAATATTCTCATGGCAACCAGCAACAGAACAAGGGGACACAGTCTCAAGGTGTGCCGGAGGAAGTATAGGCTGGATGTTAGGAGGAAGTTGTTGCCAGAGAGAGTGATTTGCCATTGGAATGGGCTGCCGAGGGAGGTGGTGGAGTCACCGTCCCTGGAGGTGTTCAAGAAAAGCCTGGCTGAGGCACTTAGTGCCACGGTCTAGTTCATTGGATAGGGCTGGATGATGATCTTAGAAGTTTCATCCAATCTGGTTGATTCTATGATTTTATGTTTCTGTGCAACAACTAGCAGCTTATCAAAGGACCAAATGGCTCCACAATGGCCAGAGAAGCCATGGGGCCTTCATTACACAAAGCCCTTGGAAAGTTTATCATAGGGAGCTTATCACAGTTATTTGGTTATCCTTGACTTATTAAAACGTTTTGTGAATTATAATTGATTATATTTAAATGGAGCACAGATAATACACTTGTCTACAATTTTGCCCATAAAGGACACCATCAGGGCACTTGCCTTGCGGTTTTGCCCATAAAGCACACCATCAAGGGCAAGAAAGCACAGATAAAAAACAGAAGATGTAACTCTGTCCTCTTCCCTCTTGGCCTCCAAATTGCCAGTCAGTCTGTTGCACAAGGGTACAAACAGGTTTACTTCATTCGGCCCAACAATGTGTTGAGTGCTGCTAGGGCCGGGGGTGTGGGACAACTGCCTGGTTGTGCTCTGTCTGAAGAGCAGCTTCTCAAAGCTGCAGGCAGCCTTGCCCATAGCAGTGCTGCAGCAGGGAGCAGGCAAACCTCATGACGATTCACGTGCCACAATCAGCATTTAAGGACCCAATACTCTAATTTTAGCACTAACAGCTTTGCTATCATCTGAGGAAGACGTCTGCCATGCAGATGCAGGCAGTTGGCAGCCAGTGGCAGAGCCCCAACAACAGCAAACCACTGGTGAGATTCACAGGGAGCAACAGCATGAGGACACAGCCAGGAGCTGCACCTCAGCTGACAGGTACACAAAGAGCAATGGCAAGAGAAGAGCAATGCTGGCCCAGAATCGTAGGTGGGCTCACAGCTGAAGAGGCAGGGATAGTCAGCACCCAGGTCATCAACACACACTACCCCAGGTGCTCCTTCTTTTCCCCTGAAGAACAGAGAATTATTCAAAATCCTTGTCAAAAACTATGCACTCCCCAAACCTTGCCTAATTCACCCACTGTCTCTTCCTCCAAGAGCAGAGCTCCAGTTTGCACCAGTTGCCAAGAATAACACAGTTGAGAAAGGGATGTGGTATTGTGCACCAAGCTATTGGAGAAAATCCCACTTTTATCTCAGCAAAACAACTTTCCCTTTCTATTGCTGGCAGAAAAAAGACTGTCCCCATCTATCTGCATTGCCTAATCCAGATGGAGCATCTAAAACACAGGGAAAAAAATACTGGGCAAATGCTATGTGTCTGGTTGCCAGATTGCAATGAAATGTAGCACCTAGAAATTGGGTAGGTATCAGCCAGATCCGGGTATCACCAGTTTGGAAAAGCAGCCTCCCAGGAAGACTATGTACACTAGAGGGCCAATTCCACATCAGCACTGAGGAGATGGGCAGGTCGTGCTTTTCCACTACTGGCAGATACAATTCCATACACGTTTCTCCCCTGCTGTCACAGCCCCTGAAATACTAAACCTGCTTTTGCAGCACTCGCCTGCACATCAGCACCATGTGCAGGGGCAGAGGCACCTTCCAGCTCCGCTGCCCTCCATTTGCCCCCAGGGCAGATCCTTGCACTCTCCTGCATGGCAACCCAGGCTTTCATCAAGAGCTTGCTTCAAAGACATCGATATGAAAATGTTGGGAGTGGCAAGTCCCAAAATGATGAATCCACAAGTCCTCACTCAGGCAATGTACTCAGTCAGCAATGGGAAAGTTCATGGTTATGTTTCTAAGAGGAAGAATCCCAGCTAGCTTCGAAGCTCATTAAAAAAAAAAAAAAAAAGAGGGTAATACAAACAACCAACCCAAAACTCTTTGCAAGTATAGAAGAAAAAAAAATCCTGCTGTCTTGGGAAATGTCTTTCCCACTGGCTTCTCTTTAGGGATTTGGTTTAGGCTTGTGGGAACTTAACACATTAGAAACTCGCCCATAATTTGCATGCCCCAAACAGCAGGGAGATATCATGAGATCTGGTATTACTGAGATTTCTTTCCTTTGGCAAAACATATTCCAGAAGATTTACTTGGAGAAAAGTCCATACATCATTACAACTAAATTGTATGAGCCTACTGAGTGAAGAAAGGGCATAAGATGACACATTATCCTGTGGTTTTATTATACTGGCTTTGCTTCCTTACTTCATTTACAAAATTAGGGTTGGCCATAATCCTTCATCAGTCTTTCCTGAAAATTAGGATGAGACCAAACCAGATTTTCCAAGTAAAAAAATCTTCCCACAGTTTCAGAGATGTGAAAATGGATTTGCTACATATTTCATCTGAAGGAGCTTTCTGATGCTCTGGTGAATACACCCCAAGAATGCACACAAGCCCAAGCAATCTCATGCTTCCATTCCCCTCTGCAGAAATCAGATGGAACAAGGGTTAAGACAGACAGAGTTAAAAATCTGTAAAAGCTGTGCTTTAGCAACAGTATTATTTAGGAATGCTTTACTTTCTTGCAAATGCTCAGCAGCAATAAACAGATACAAGATGGAGCAAGAACATGGAAGCCTGCAAAACCTCCAGAGCTGGAGACAGTGATGCAGCCACCTCCAGTGCCTCCTAGCAGCCCCTTTTCCCCCTGAGCTCAGCAAATTCAGCCCAAAGAGGTCCTCCAAACAAGACAGTGAAATTTCCCTCACGCAGGTCTGAGCTGCCCATTGTCATGCAGGGATGGCATACTAATCCCTAAATGAGTTAAGCAAGTATTTCTGCTTATTTGGGGTGAAAAGAGGCTCTGCAAACCCAAAATGCAAACAGTACAGCTGTGGAGAGGTAAGCAAGAAGGATCCCCTTCCACAGGACCAGTGAAGGAAATACATCCCCCATATTATGCCAAGTGCATGGAACCAGACACTCAGCACCTTAGCCTACTCAAACTCACCAGTGAGTGGTAAACTTTAGGAAATGTGTTCTCCTGGCTCCTAAGGCAATCTTATTTTAAAAGCAGTGGTCTACCTAAGCATGTTGGCCTTGGAGGTGAGTGTGACATAAGAATTCAGCCAATCCACAACAGAATGAAGGCCCATTTTGCAATGCCTGGAAAAGCCACCACTGTAAAAGGGCTTATGGTTCAGTTGGGCAGAATGAATGGCAGAAGCCTTGCTATCCTCCTTGCACCAGTGGGAATTGAGATATGGAGAAGTTAAGTGACTTGCCTAAGGTCAGACAAGAAGTTCTCAGCCAATTCCAATCCCACAAGGCCCAATTCAGTGCTTTAACCACACATCAGGTCCTCTCTTTCATGTGGTGACCAGTCTGAAGCTTAAGAGCTGCTGACATTTCTCAAGGCAAAGCCACATCCTTAAGCCCTTCCTTTGGAAACATCTCATAGCAGCCAGCAACTCTGAGAGCAGCAGGGAAGTCTTGTGCAGCAACTAGACCTCAAGGACTCTGTTTCCCCCAGTACAAGAATAGCCCCTTGGCTCCAGTCTTTACCATCATTGAGCTCTCCATCGCCTCTCCCTTACCAAGGCTGCAAACTTGGAGCCAGCTGTTGCCATAACAGACTGTGTCACCAAGGAAATACAGAATGTTTATTGACAAAAAGTGTGGGGTGAGCACTGACAAACCAATTAAATTCACTGGGGCTGGAGCCATATCACCTGCTCTCCAGCTCTCTCAACCCACCTGTGACCTCTGTGGGTTTAGACACTACCACATGCACAAGCAGAGACACAGGAAGACTTACTGGCCTGTGGAGCTTCCTCATTCCTTCAGTCCAGCATTGCAACAGGCTGCCCAGAGAGGCCACATGGTTTCCAGCCTTTGAGGTTTTCCAGACCAAATAAAACAATGCCCTGAGGAACCTCCTCTGATCTCATGGCCAGCTCTGCTTTAAGCAGCAGGTTGGAGAACAGATTTATTACGCTCTAACTGTTCCTGCTCATTATGCTGCCTCTTTGCTGCCATAAAATGCTCACCCACAGTGGGCATCAGCACTGGTGGAACTGGAGCATTGTGGTCACCATCTGACCAGCCCCACGTGGAGCATCCCCTGTCCTCACTGTAGCTCCATGCACATGCGGATGTCACTACCCATGCTTAGAGTTCTTGACTCTGCAAGAAATGGTAAAACCTCGTACAGAAAGGCAAGAGCCAGTTTTTGCAAACACTCATCAAGATAAACAAGCCTGTGTCATTTTATAGATGTGAATCTGCGTGCAAGTGACCCACAGGTAGGACACAAAGGTCAGAATCTCAATCTTAATGCTGCAGTTGACCAAATCAGCTTCCTTAAAATCCACTGTCTTAGAATTCCCTAATAGCAAACAAGAAGTATTCCCTATTTCAGAGGAAACAGGAAAATAGGACAGTAAAAATCTTGCAGGTGGAGTTAAATCTTAAAGAAAGCAATGAAAATAATCTATCCATGCAGCTCCTCCTTTGTTCTAGGATATTCTCTAACATGCTCTTATTCTCTGGTATTTATCTAAAACAGTGGGCAGGAAAGGCTTCTACCAGCAGTGTCTACCATACTCTGACTTCCCCCACCTACTACACTCTTTTCTTTTAAGGCTTGGATGTTTTGAGAGGACCCTATAGGGGGACCTAGGGTTTTCCCCCACACTTTTGTTAAACAAAATTTTAAAACCGAACTGAGTGCTCACATTCTTCCAAACAAGTCCACACACACCTTCAAAATCAGGAAGAGGAAATAATCTAACTTGTGAAACAGGCTGAGATTTACTTTATTTTAATTATTTAAAATGACAGTGTTAATTTCAGGGCTTTCAATAATTCAGCTTAATTACCCAGGAGACAAAACTGTCAGAACAGACGCTGTAAAATATATATAAACAAAACAAAACAAAGCCTATCAGTAGCAGGCAGAGTGGCTGAATCTATTATTCTGTCCTCATATAAAACACCACGCTGTGAAGCGCTGGCATGGCCACAGGTAATAAAAGTGATGCTGAATGTTGCAGGAGGAAACAATGCTCTCAAATTCAGTTACAAGCAGGTGACAGCATCTTTTCTTCCATTGAAACACAGGGTTTTAAAGCCATAGCCTCTGAGCTATGGCTTCCAAATCCTTTTGTTCAGCAAACAAGGCACTCTGCACAGATGGCACTGACTTGTAAGACAAACCACTCTGGTAATTGTTGGTCCTGGCTGTGAGCAGCAGGAGTCAGGGACAGTGTAGCCCCCTCAAACCACCCTTTGATGGGCATCTGCACTTTGACCTACCTCACAGGTCTGAGCTCAGAGCACACAGATGCAAGGAAAAGCTGGGGAAAAAAACAACAGGCATGCCCTACAAAAAAAAAAAGCGTATGTACCAAAGAGTTGAATTAGTGGCGACAGCAACACACTCGGCATCCTTGCTCTGCCTTACACAGGAAACCTCTCAAGCACAAAGGAGCTCATCCTGCTATTTATACAAACAACCACCTCCCCCGGCGCCAATCACAGCCCTGCACTCATCCATGTTTCCCAGCGTGCTGCTCTTGTTGCCAGTGAAAATGGACCCCTCCATTTCATTTAATTAACTTATTTCTTCTCCCAGGCACATTTTGGGGGAGGGGCAAAAGGAAGAAGTGCTCAGGGAACAGGACCCCAAAGAATTTGCGTCAGCTTCTTGGCACTAGACTACTTCCCAGAAAAACAAATGTGAGGTTAAACTCCATAAGCCACCATAACAACCATAAATGCATATCCCCACAAACAAAAATGCCATTAAAAAAAGAGGTCACATCAGTAGGAAGATGTGCTCAGAGCCAGGCAGAGCCTTGCTCTCCTGCTTTGCTGCTCCTGCTCCCGTATCTGGAAGAGATGGGCATCTGATGCTGCATCTCCATTTCGAAGGAAACTGGGAAATCTATCCCTTTTATTGAGAGTGCTGTTCTGGAATTCAGTAAATGGATAACATGCTCAGTATCTACTAGCATGGCTATAAACACAAAAAAAGGAAAGGAAAAGCCTGCGGCAAGACTAATATTAATACCCAGCCATGTCACTCTCAATTAAATTCATCTCTAATGAGCACATTTTCTCTTTGCACTGTCCACTGATGCTGTAAGCAATGTCCAATGGAAAGCATAAAATGCTGCTTCTGGAAAGCAATGATCTGTACTGGTGAATTCTGAACTGACCAATTATGAACGTTATTTTTAATGGAATGAGCAGGGTTTTTACTGACTCTAGCTCTCAATGCCAGAAAATGTCTGCCCACAAAAGGCCTAGGAACACATCTCTTAGGCTGCAACTACTATTGCCATTACTTGGTTTCTAATTACTATTATCCCTGTAAATTCATATACATATACACATATATATGTGTATGTGTATATATATAATGTAAGAAAATCTCCTGTGCACCCTGACAACCACTCTCACTCACTGTTGCATTTGGATTGAGACTGCCTGCCTTCCATGAAGATAACTGTTTCTGCTGATAGCGTAAGACATGAAACTAATTGGTCAAATCTACCTGAGCAGCATTTCATTAGTAAGTAATTTCACTTTGTTGCCCTAAAATCAGCACTGTAGCATTCTAACATGGAACAACTTACATCATCCCCCAAAAGTGCTTATCAGCTCCCCACAAAAGGTGTGGCAGGGAGAAATAAGAGCAATGCTGGGCAGATTTCAAGCGAGTAGAGCAGGATAGCACTGTGGCCAAGTGAACAAGTCCTGACGCACAACTTTCCCTGGAGGAGCTTATGTTACGCCCAGATCTACCACTACAGCCTTCATTCCCACAGGCATCTATCCGTCCCCTGTGCTCCATGACAAGGTACAGGCACACCCTCCAAATCATTTTAAGAGAAACTTAGTTGTAGGGAGAAAGTTGAGCCACCTCCCCTGACCAGTTTGCTTTGTAGCCTTCATAAAACTAAGCTTTGACTTGACTATATTAATGCAGTTCATGTTAGTCAGCATGGCTGGAGGCTCTGAAGCACAGCAGGGGACAGCTGCTTTGCTCCCCAGAAGTGATGTCACCTCTCTCCTCAGTGATGTCCACATAGAATCCTCTCTCTCCTTCCTTTTTTTTTTTTTCCAGGAAGCAATCATTTAATCTCAAGGAGGTTACAGTGCATGGCTGGCTGGTTCTCATCCTTTCCCAGGGAGCTCTGGAACAGACAACCACATCCAAGAAGCTTTCTGCATTGAGGAGGTTCAGGAATAAACAGGACACCTTCCTGCCATGACACAGACACAGTGTTGGCCTACCCTTCTCAGCCAGGGAAAGCATACTGGTAACTGGTGACTAAATCCAAAATCACTACCAAAAGCCATCCTAGTCAGTGACAGAACTACTCAAATAAGAGCAGCAACAAGCTGAACACCAAGTTTTGAAGCCAGGTACAGGCCTGACCTTTCCAGATGCATCAGTGCTTACACTGTTGGTATGGATTGCCTCACAGCTTTGCTCTCCCTTTGCCCAAAACTTCATCAAAAACATCCCATCTCCAGCCCAAACCCAACAAACAAACAATCATACTCCAAAGCACTAACACCAGTGGGGTGATGGATGGAAAAGATCTTCCATCCTCCCTTCCTTCTACTACCAGTTGTTTCAAGGCAGGACAGTGAAAGAGAAAAGAAAGTAATATGCACTAAGATACAGTCCATTTCTCAAAGACTTTAACACATAGGCTGAAGTCTCTATAAAGATTCCCCTCCAGAATATGTAATAAGGAAAAGCTATGTGTTTTTTCCCAGGCTGGGTCTGTACTTGCAATAAAATAAATGCTATCCCTTGGAGTGGGAGAAAGGGAGAAGAAGTGCTCTGAGCCAGTTCAACCTCAAAGAAATAATGCTGCTGTTTTTTTAAATTACACATTCTTCTGAAATCAGCCAGTAAAAAGTGATTCTTTCCAAATCTATCTGCTTTGTTTTTCCTCACTGCTTTAGCAAGGTTTTAAAGAAAAAGGAGGATAGAAAAGTGAGTATTTTCAGGAGGTATCCAAACTGCACTCAAGATACTCCCCATCCACACTCTGCAATCTGATACAATCATTTTATTACAGCTTCAGCTCTGTTAAATTCAATTTATACACTTGGCCATAAATATTGCTGTATATTGGAGCAGAGCCCTGGTTTCAGGCTGCAAGCGATGCTTCACCCAAGTAATGAATGTCCCAGATGGGTTACTGTTTAACCCATGGTGTGGAAGGGGACAAGATCAGTGCAAATGGCAGAGTTTGCCTGCCTGTGTGTGCAGCCTGAAACGGCAAGTCAGCAGATGACCGAGACCAAAATGTTTAGCAAATACCCAAGAAGTAAAAAAATATTTATATTCAACAACTCCACCAAGTCTGTACAAACATTCCAAGGTCAAATCCACACGTGGACTGCGTTTTGAAATTCTCCCTCCAAAACCCTCGAGTTTTAAGACCGGCAAAGACATAACACCTGGTAGAAAAATCAAATCTATTTCACAGGGTAATTATCCCCCATCTCTTAAAACTGTTGCCAGTACTGAAGAAATGGGAAATTAGGATTATTACCTCAAAAGGCTGCAAGAACAGCCTTGTGTCCTCTTGCGACATCCCCTGTGCCTGGCAGCCTCACAAGGCTGAACGCTTGCACAACTCTGGGGCTGGCTCGTGGCCCACTGGTTCTGGGAGTGCGAAGCACAGAGGCAGCATCAGTCACTGGGCAGAGAGAAAAATGCATAGGGGTGTGATCCTGAGCTCTGGGAAGAAGGCTAGAGGGCTCCTTTAGTCATTCCTTCGCCACAAGTAATGCCAGCTGGGACATGAGCTTGAATACCCAGCTTTGGGCAAGTGGCTTGGCTGCAAGGTACCTGTTAGCCACGTTTTGGGGAGCTTGTTTTGCTGGGGTGCCTTTAGCATATGTGCGACTGTAAGAGGTGGCTTGACTTTGATGCTAAAATTTCTGATCACTGCACAGGAGGACAAGGTAACTCACAGCACATTGATGGCAGGAAAGAAGAGGCTGGTAAGCAACCAGTTTCATAGCTGAAGAAAACAGCTGGTCCCTTCCATGCAATCATTTATTGTGAGGTCTATTTTAAGCCCAAACACAAACAGCAATTTCAAGGCAGAGGGGGTTCCTCAACCTGTGTCACACTAAGACAATAAAGATGGTTCCTTGGTTTGGTTTCATTGCATGAGGTCCCCACAGATATCATATCCCAACACTTGGTTATGAAATCACCTGAAACACCAGGAGGAAATGAAAAAACAAACTCCTCAAGCAATGGCAACCCACCAAGGTTTTGAAAAGGCAACACTTGAGAGGTTCTCTGGAAACTTGGGTAACTTGCTGTACAAGCCAAGGGGAGGAATTAAGTGCTCCTTTCCCTTAGCCTCCTCTTTTTCATCTATTTCCTGGTAGAAAAAAATGATAACAGAAAAGATGGAAGACAGGACTACATAAGGAACTACCTGCTCAGAGACACTTCAGGAACCCTGCCAGCAAATTCAGTCAGGATGTAAACTCCACTGGAGCTCTGAAAACCAGCTGGGACACATGGGATCCTCAGAGACATCAGCCTATGCACCAAAGAGGCCTCTTTGAGGCCAAACCATGAAGAACACATGCCAGTTATGATGTGTTTCTCAAGAAGGTTGTTATTTCCCATACAGCCTGACACACTGAGCTCCTGGTGACCTGCAGACAGCCTGTACCAACTCCTCCCTCTTTGCTTAGCATCCACCTCACACAGCCAGCTGGTTTGGGGCATAACGCTTCAAAAAAAGGAAGCGGATTGATTTGACAGTCCACTGGGGAATAAGACTTCTCTGTAGCCTAGAAAACATGACCTACAAAGAATGACTGAAGGAACTAGGTTGTTTAGTCTAGCAAAGACTGAGGATAGACACGATAACTATCTTTGAAATACATAAGTAGCTGTAAAGAAAAACCTGTTCTTCTTTGCCATGGAAGAACCAATAAGTTGAAACCAAACCTAAACTGAAATGAAAATTATTCAGGTTAGAGGTTAGGAAAAGCGTTCATCTGGGAACAACTGTTCCACACTGGAAATTGTTGTCTGTTGAGGTAGGTTATATGAAATTATCAATTGTGGAGGTTTTAAAGGCTAGGCTATAGAAACATCTATTTAGATGACTGATCTTGCCTTAGGGCAAAGAGTTGGGCTTAGATGACTTAGATGACTCTTTCATGTTCTATTGCTGCTCACTCAACTAGTAACAGTGGTTCACAAGTCAATAACACAATTTTCAAATCAATTAGTTGCTTTGAGGCTCATTCTTGACATCTGCAATTTCATGCTGAGACCAATACTTGCAGGACTACTGGTCTGTAGGAGGTTTTTTCCAAGTCACTTCCAACAAAGCAGGAGACCACAAAAGTGTTATCTGCTTTGCGTGTTGACTTTCACATATCACAGGAGGTCCTGAGCAGCTGGTCTTCATGACAAGGACAAGATTTTCAAATGTCTACAGAGCCAGCAGAGAATCACAGCAAACTCTGGAGTGCAGCCATTATTCCTGAATTTGTGTCCCTTGGACATCTTGCTACCAATGCAGTCCCGACCTTGTACACATAAATGGGTAGAATCTCCATGAATGTTTTATGTTGCCAGCCACCTAAGTCTGCAGGCTGGCTGCTGGAATCACAGAGAGTGTATCCTGTTTCAGCCTGTACACTGCACAGATATCTAAGACACAAAACACGGTAGTTAACCATTGTTGGGGAGAAAAAAAACATGCCTAAGCGGGCGCCAAAGAACATATCTCCCTTTTGAGCCCAACTGTCTTGCAACATGCATCTGCCTTAGATTCACCTCAGAATAGGCACTTTCCAGTTAAACTGACACACAAGAGGAGACTAAAGCCCCTCCTACCTCCCCATAACAAAGACCAGGCACAAACACAGAAGCTGCCATCAGACTCACAGCTTCCCACCACAGCACAAGTGTACCTCCATTAGTATTTCAACTCACTCATTCTGAGGAGATTATTTCTTCCCTCCAAGGAATGGAAACAGTCAACTTATACTGGAGAACATACATTTTTGGAGCCCAAGTGCCATTTCAGCTCAACAAGCACCACAGCCCCAGACATGACCATCACAATGGCAGAGAAACAAGCGTAAACAAGCCATTGGTTACACTATCAGAAATCAGGTACTTTGTAAACTAATAAAGACTGGATTTAAAAATAGGGCACGAAGGGACACATTTAGCATCTTAGTTTAACTCTTCCAAATCGAAAGCAGTCTTTCAGCTATAGTAATTCTTTGAAGTGAGTGGTTCTCCCCTAATCATCCTGGTTTATATTTACATGATGAGGTGTAATGATGCATCTCAGGAATGTTACAGTATTAGTTAAATTAACTACGACAACTCTGACTGCAAACTGATGAATTTTAATGTGTCAACATCAGATAGGAAAATGCAGTTATGTGGGTCTCTGAATTCATGTGACCATATGGTTCAGAATTCTAATTAATGTCTTTGGATTTCATTTCACATAACTTAGAGCTACATTAATTCAAAATTTTTGCAGAATTCTGGAGAGATGTCTACTTTGCTAAACTGTGAGCTTTCAGAAGAAGTGGGAGAAAAATCTTCTGTTTTCTCTTTTTTCCAACAACCTCATCTTACCTCCATGTGGGCTGGCAGTCTTCCTAAATGAGAGGGCAGCAAGAGCTGTTCCTCTGCCACAACCAGTCTGGAGAGACCCACTTTGCAAGAGCCATAAAGGTTTATTACTAAAAACAAACTCATTTTGAAATCGTTATGTGCTGTGAGCCATCAGACAAACTCTCCAGGAGGAAATGCAATCCAGCCTTCTGAAACACAGTGGTTGTGACATGTAGGGATAGCACAGACCCTGAAGCCAGTCACTGCTATCAGCCCTGCAGACCATCACTATCACATGAGCACTGACAGAAGATTTCCAGCTCCGTGGGGCGTTGCAGAGTGCATGGGCTTGCAAGTTCCAGTCTGGGGACAGTGATATTTTCTCTTCTTCATCTGACCCCATTTCTTAATGATCCACATTCAAGATCTCCCTCTAGGCAAGAAACAACATTTACTTGTGCTTCTCATTAGTTAAACCAAATCCAAATAAAACAAAAGCATAACCTACATTCATTCCAAAACTCCAACGAGATCTGGTCAGACATGCATGTCATCCACTGTCATTTTACCAACAACAAAAAAAATTCAGCACAGAAACTGATAATCCTCCAGATCTACACGGTGTGAATGCAGCAAACACATCACCACTCTGTAGCTTTCTCAAACACCTGCAATGCTTTCCACAGACAGGTACATTAACAACAGCCCACAGCAGCCTTAGAAGAACCCCACAAATGATCCTGGCAGGCACTGGTTCATGCCCAGTACAAAAGGGCTTCTTATCTGTAAGAACATGTTGGCGTGGCCACATTAACATAAGATTTCTTTTGTTATTACAGCATTACACACCTCTCACAGCATGACAGGGAAAGGATGGTGTTGAGAGATTTAAAGATTGAAGATGTTTCTCTTATTTTCCTTCAAGAGAGCTACATATAACTACAGGCTCTATTAATTTAAGAGCTCAGCTCTGCAAGAACTAAACATGCTCAGCTTCCCATCCACAGTGCCTTGTGGGGGTGGCAGGGAGGCAGGTTTTAAAGTATCAGACAGTATTTCTTCCACTTTTGAAAGGGTAAAGAGGATTCAAGTTTGGGATTGCCAGATCTGCAGTGTCCTACATCCTTCACTTCAGAGAATTCAGGGGAAAACTGACTGAGGGAAAAAAACAATGCAAGTGCAGAATTGCTGGTTCTACTCCCCAGAGATGTGTAACAGAAACTGGTAAGGGGCAGGCTCTGGAGCAAGCACAATGGTTTTGCTGCCACAATGGTCAGCCCCTACTCTACGTCTGAGACTACAGACATTACGTGACTAATCTAGCAAATAATTCATCAAAACACCAAAGCAATGCATGTCATTCTCAAAGAGATTTTAAGTACTTAACCCAATTTTCCTTCAATGGGTATGAAGCACTTAGACATTGCTAAGAACCTGGGCTACAGATCTACTGTCCCAAACTGAGCTATTTCCACTTTCATACAAGAGGGGGTAATAAAATGTCAGAAAGCAGCAGGGCAAAGGACCATTGTGGCTAAAGCAGGAACACCACAGTCCAGTAACTGCTGCTTTTCCCTTTCTCTCATAAGGTCTAAAACTGCATCAGTGCAAGCCACCAGCCTTCCCACTCCTCTCCCCAAGTAGAAGATGCCCACCTCTGCCTGGACTGGACCAAATCATTAGCACCAGCTCCCCCTGGTCACCTTCTTCAGCAAAAGATGCAGAGACAAGGAAAGCCTTGTCCCACAGGGACCCCACTGCTGGCAAGACATGGCCAGGGGATGGGAACACCACCTTGGTCCTTTCCCAGCCTCCTCCTCAAATCCATTTCCAGGTCCCTGAAAGGAGGTTGCAGTGAGACCAGCGTTGGTGTCTTCTCCCAGGTGACTAACAACAGGACAAGTGGTACCATGGGAAGTTTAGACTGGATGTTAGACTGGATATTCCTGGTATTAGGAATTACTTTACTGAAAGAGTGGTGAGATACTGAACCAGGCTGCAGGGAGGTGGTGGAGTCACCATCCTTGGACATGTTAACAGAACAAGATGTGACACTTTGGACATTGCTTGGTGATCATGGATATGTTGGGCAGAAGGTTGGAAGTGATGACCTTAGAAATCTTTTCTATGATCCTATCTGGCACCTTGCTTACAGAGAAAGGCAAGTAGTCTGACCTCAGCAAAATAAATAGTTTTGCTGAATTTAAAAGGCTCAAATTCCTCTTTCAGCCTCAAAATGTAGGAAACTACCTGGATGATTGTAAGCAAAGGCCAGCTTTTGTCCTGTTTTAAAGCTCCAAATCGCATTAAATGCAGGTTTTACAGGCACAGAACAACGAAGGGAAACAAACCCCCCAGAAGTACTTACCAGAGCATTTCTGCAGTGACACAGCTGCACAGTTCTATCTCATGAATCTCTATAAAAAAATGTTACTAATACACAAGAATCCCTCTTGGCAAACATCACATGACAAGCAGTCAGGTAGAGCTGATGAGCATTTACTTAACAACAAAATCCAGGAAACATTGGGAAAAAAAAACCCAGATTGCAATCCTAATCCTGCTACCCATCTTTTGCTTAAATATTATTATTATTGTTATGTAGTTGTCATTTGTATTATAAGCCTAGTCACAGACAAGCAGCCTTGTCTGAGCTGCTGTTCAGACACAAAAATAAAGACATGTTTTTCATTCCCAGGTGACTGAAGACAGCACAGCTAAAGCAGGGAGACACAAGGAACTATAGGAGGATTGCAAGGGATGCCTCCCCATTAGCTCAGAGACTAATTGAGTCAAAGGCATGAGATCCTGCACTGGCACCTACCACGGTAGGCTATCCCCACCTCAGGCTGTAACCATCCCACCTTTTCTACATACACATCAGAGATCTGCCTGTATTCTCCTGGATTTGTGCATAATACCTAATTGTTATTTTTCCTGGGGAAGTGTAGAATAGAATAGAATCAACCAGGTTGGAAGAGACCTCCAAGATCATCCAGTCCCACCTATCACCCAGCCCTATCCACTCAACTGGACCATGGCACTAAGTGCCTCATCCAGTCTTTCTTGAACACCTCCAGGGACAGTGACTCCACCACCTTCCTGGGCAGCCCATTCCAATGGCAAATCACTCTCTCTGGCAAGAATTTCCTCCTAACATCCAGCCTATACTTCCCCCCCAGCACAACTTGAGACTGTGCTTAAAGACTCCTAAAGGATTTGTAGTTCTGCTACCCCAGGCACTGCAGAAGCAGCAAGCCCAACGTTGGTTCAGAGACAGGTGGGATTGCATACATTAGCCATGGCAGTCTCCAAAGCCTCAGGTGTCCCAAGCAAGACTTTTAACTCAGCCTGAGCATATGAGCTGACAACTCAACCTGCAGAACTGAAGAAGACAGGCTGATTTCTGCTGAAGCAAAAATAACATCCTTTTTTAACAAAAGAGAAACAAAACAACCAACTGGAAAACAGAACAAGTGAACAAAAAAAAGAGACAACAACAAAAAAACACTTAAGAACAGAAACAAGAGCAATTCCCAGATCAAATTAAATTTTGTTCTAAATGGCTGTTAAGGAAGAGTTTGCTTTGGGTTTCACATTTGCATTAAAGCAATATAGTTTTATTACAGGATGTTTCTTCTTTAAGGCCTTGGGGCCTTCATACTGGAGCTTCTTGCCCCACTGAATCAGAGCACTGCAGACAAAAAAAAAAGATGTGATATGCTAAAACGCTACCCTCCGATGAGAGTTGGACATTCTTTGGTTCTGACAATGAAATATTCTTTATTAAGGCTTGAAGAACTGTTTTCTTTAAAAATATATAAACTTCATTCAAATTCCAGACAATTCATAAACCTGAAGCTAGCATCAAGCCTCATATAAATCACTGAGTACATTTTGATCTCATTAGCTATTCCATAAGGAGTTCAAGTACGTACTGAGTGCTGCAGATCACTCTCTACCTCTCCACATCTTTTCAAATAGGTGGAACAAGCAAAAGAAAACTTCTGCAGGCTCGAAAAGCCCAAGTTGCTTCTCAAAATGCTTCTTGGTATCATTTTTTTCAACTGCAAGCCAAACAAAATAACCCACTGAAGTCTCCACTCTTTCACTGAAGAGCTGGCAGCTGCATCACTGCTGTCTTTTCTAATACTCAGCAAGCAATCCTTTCTCAGACAAAATCCCCGCTGATGCAAGGGGCATTAGGATGCCACACAATGATGTGGGAGACCACTCACTCCTCCAAGGGTGGACAGATCCTGTTGGGCAACTTCAGGCAGGACTGCCACAACTGCCTGCAAAAGAGGGTCTGCATACCTCCCACTCAAGGATATGTCTGACCATGCCTTTGCCTTAGAATCACAAAATCAATCAGGTTGGAAGAGACCTCCAAGATCATCCAGTCCAACCTAGCACCCAGCCCTAGCCAGTCAACTAGACCATGGCACTAAGTGCCTCATTCCAGGCTTTTCCTGAACACCTCTAGGGACAGCAACTCCACCATCTCCCTGGACAGCCCATTCCAATGGCAAACCACTTTCTCTGGGAAGAACTTCCTCCTAACATCCGCCCTATACCTCCCCCGGCACAACTTGAGACTGTGTCCCCTTGNGGCCAGGATGCCATTGGCTCTCTTGGCCACCTGGGCACACTGCTGGCTCACGTTCAGCCTACTATCTACCAGCATCCCCAGGTCCCTTTCTTCCTGGCTGCTCTCCAGCCACTCTGTCCCCAGCCTGTAGTGCTGCTTGCAGTTGTTGTGGCCAAAGTACAGAACCCTGCACTTGGCCTTGTTAAATCTCATCCCATTGGCCTCTGCCCACCCATCCAGCCTGTCAAGGCTCCCTCTGCAGGGCTCTCTTATCCTCCAACAGATCAATACCTTCTCCTATCTTGGTGTCATTTGCAAACTTACTGATGATGGACTCAATCCCCTGGTCTAGATCATTTTCTTCAATCCTGTGCACATTTTCCAGCAATTTCTTCCACCAGGCCAACCAGATCCAAATATGCCACTTTTCAGCCCAAAGTCTTGTCTGAACACACATAACAAAATGGCCTGAAGTTGCAACAGAGGAAGTTTGATTTGATATTAGGAAGAAAATCTCTTCACTGAAAGGGTTGTAAAGCATTGGAACAGGCTGCCCAGGGAAGTGCTGGAGTCACCATTCCTGGGGGTATTTAAAGGACATAGAGATGTGGTGTTCAGTGGCATGATCTAGTGGTAGGCTTGGCAGCACTAGGTTAATGATTGAACCTGATGACCTCAAAGGCTTTTTCCAACTTAAACAATTCTGTGATTTTGTTATTGTAAGTTACATCATTGTAACAATGCCAGTGCAGCTGAGGGAGCAATAGTCCCTTCCCTCCTTGCTGAGACGTTGTCACACTGATGTGCATGTGTGCTCACTACCATCATGCTCTTCCCACCAGAAACAAGCCCCAGTGATGTACGGCATGTTCCTGCAGCTTAAGCTATGCCTGAGCCAGGGGTAACTACAAGGGTTATGGCAAACAAACACAAGAGGCAGGCAGCAAACCCACAGAGCTGGGTACATACTGCTGTGGTGACACACCTTGGGAGGCTCCCATTTCTCCACCTCCTAGCCCTAGCAAGCATGTGAGAACACAACAGGTCCAGCACCATGTGCTCCTTCTCCTTCCCAGCCCTTCCAGGTCTCATTTCAAACACTAACAATTACAACAACCTGCAGGGATATGCCACAAGAGAAAACCAAAATCATCAAGCTAAAGGGTGAGGGCTGGAGGCTTTTTTTAGGTTCAGTCTATTAGAGGAAGTAACTTATTTTTATTTTTTAAATAAATATATATACTCAGTTTTTAATGAACAGGCTCAGCCCTGTAACTCAAATTGCATGTATTTCACTAGTGTGACCAGGCACTTGAAATCACTGCTGATAAAAGCCTGATTTCCCAGCAGCAGAGCATGATGTGCTGCTACTACAACGTGTTGAGACATTAAGCAGATTAGCAGCAGCAGCCTGTTTGAACCCGTTTTGCTGGCTTGGCTCTAGGGGTAGGCTCAGGCCATGGAAGCAGCTCCAGTTTGGCCCAACTAATGCAAGTTCAGAGTCTGACAGGTGCTAAAGTTACATCTCTTCACCCATCCCAACACAGGTCATAAGCACATTTTGGAGACTCTGCATCATGATCGGCATGCAATCTCAGCTCATGGGATGGAAATTCAGAGCTTGGCAGCTACCTCTAATATACACTGACCTCTGCACAATACAGACAAGACCATGTTGATAGAAATTTGAGTGTAGCCATTGGAAATCCAGCTGTGGGGAACTCCCAGGGCTGATTCGCTACCTCCAAGCAAGGACTGGTTAAGCACCTCCATCTGCACAATGGGGAATCACTGTTATTTATTGCTGCCAGCAGGATCAGTTCTGCACAAAACGTGGAGGAAGACAGAGTGCCCAACTTGAGTAGCTAACAAGCATACTGCTGCCTAAATCATCACCTCTGTGATTTTATGAAATGTTTACAGCCTTCCAGAAAGCATGAGGAGGAATGAAGAAAAAAAAAAATATCCCATGTCACTCAGGATGCTTTAGTAAAGATTTGATAAAAGTCAGAGACATTTCAAAGCAGGAACCTGGGCTGGCAGGGAAATCTGCCAGAGCATCTCTGACGAGCTTGGAGTTCACAGACAGTCTGGAGGGTCACTTTTCTTCTTTTCCTTTCATTCATTAGAGAGGGGGAAAGTCCTGAATATTTTTTTATTCTCTTGCCGCCCAAGGTCATAGCATGGGAAGGAATTTAGAAAGACAGATTAAATTCTTTCCTACCTATCACTATGGCATTGAGCAGCCCAGGATGGATCCATGGACTCAAATATCTTTTCCACCTCTGACATCTGCCAAGTAAGACCCGCGGTGTAACAGAATTAAGGCTCTTTATCATTCAAAGCAGGAATTGCCTAATCAAAGCACAGCCTAGCTCTCCCCAGAACTACAATGCTCAAAACAGCTCCAGAAGCAGCCATAAACTCAGCAATAAAATAATCAGAGGCCTCTTCCCAGGTCCCAGCACCAGGCAATAGGAGGAGGGAGAAGTTCAGGCAGTGGGTAGGAGGCTAGCCAGGTCCCTGTAGCAGTCTCACTTCAAATCAGTCTGTTTTGGGGAGTAGCTGTGCTCTAAACAAGGGGCCCAACCCCTCTGTTCTTGTCAGCTTTCCTCCAATATCACAAAAAGGGTCAGTTTCATTCACTGAATGGTAGAAAGGCTGGGCATGCTTCAAACTTCAGTAGAGTCCTCCACATGCTGCCATTCCTGCTCTCTGTCACCTCATTCCAGTCTCTTCCACAAAGAATAAAATTAGGAATGGCTCCACTATGGTGAGGAGATACAAAGAGATACCAAAGGTTTCGAAGGAGAGGCCAAAACGTGCACACTTTCTCCCTGTAGCATGACAGCTTCCAACTCTGATGGCACTCATTCTGTCACCGCACCTCCATCTCATCCAGGACACCTTCCAACAGTCAGGCCACAGAGGATATGGGAAGCCAGCTCAGGCAAAAGTCGTCTCACTGGCAGCAGCTCCATGAAGCCTTAAAGCACAACTGGAAAGCAGCCTCTAGGCACTCATCTTGTGGCTTCCTAGAAAAGCTTCCCTTTCACCTCCTTCACCATAGGGAAACCTTACTTTCCATCTCTTAGAAATGTAAGAGCTGTAACTAATATAGTCCTAAATAAAGATCAATCAGCTTCAAGGATTGGTAGGGCAAAGACTTTTCTAAGCATCCTCATGGAGGACTTCTCTGTGTATCCCCATCTAGGACTTTTCCTCCAAGCATCCCCATGGAGGACTCTTCCAATCATCCTGGGCTGGACAGGCTGGAGCAGTTTCGGCCAGCAGACAGCCCTGTCCTCTCTGCCCTTTCCAAAATCCCACAACACAGCAGCTCAGGGCCAGTTTCTGCTTGCAGCAGGGCAGGCTCCTATGGCTGTGGTGGCGACACTGGTGCTGTCTACAATGAGCAACACTACCAGGAAACAAAAGTGCAAGCCAGCACAACCCTGCAGGGTTCAAACTGCTGCCACGTATTTCCACACAAAGGCTATTTAAATGCAAAGGCTGGTAATGATTTCTTTGGTGATCACTTTGCAATAGGATAAATAGACTGATGAATACAAAGGGAAGGCCAACAGAAGGTTCCCTATTCCTCTCCCACCCTTTTAAAAGTACCATATTTATGTTTACAACTTCACCTGAGAAGAACATCCACGCAGTGATGTTTTTTTCACAGAACGTACAAACAACAAAATACAAACCTTAGGAAGGTCCTGCAGCACACATGAATGCTTTAGAGCACTCCTCTCTCCTTGGAACACCATGTGGCAAGAAACAGCCTGCAATCAAGAATTTCTTCTAACTCTTGATGGCAAACAATGCACACTCACTAATTTTAGTTATGACCTCAAATACTTCATGACTTCAAAACATATGCTAAATTCACACATATGCAAGGAAGAAAAATTACTCACAAGCAATGAATAACAAGTGTTTGACATTTAAATGTGACTTATTTGTAAGAGTAGTTAGCATTTGTATTAATTAAGGCACACTCAATGCAAGACTGTTCTGCACCACTCATCCTGGTATGAAGAATGTTGTCTGTCTCACCAAAAGCAGTTGTTAGTAGTAATTACCTGCCTGTACTTTCCACTTGGGTATCATTAAAGACAGCAGAATGCCATTGAATTTCAGTTCAATAATCCTTGCTGAAAACCAAACAGAACTATCAAGTCCTGGATGTCATCAAGGTGGCAGAGCTTGGTGCACAGAAGCCAAATATATCTATGAATCCACCAGCATCAATGGATCAACTACACCCCATCCTTCTGGGAAAAAAAAATTATCTATCAGTTTGTTGCATTTTTGGGAATGGCCATGAATTTAAGCCCAGATCTAACAGGATCACATATGTGTCTGGATTGGTCCTTTGACCTGCCTGTGGGAAAAACAGTGGTAATACGGCTGAGGCACAAACAGAAGAGGGTGCACTTCAATCTGGGGTCTATACCAAGGAAAGCAGCAAACTAAGTAAACCAATACTCCCTCACCAAGCAGAAGCATTTTCTGAGTACTTATTCTGCATTAAGAAGAACTGATCATAACTATAATGAGAGGTAATGGGCTGAGGTTGTACCAGGTCAAGTTTACATTTGATATTAGAAAAAAAATTCTTCACTGAAAGGTTTGTCAAGCATTAGAACAGGCTGTCCAGAGAAACAGAGAACTCACCATCCCTGGAGGTATCTAAAAGATGTGTAGATGTAGCACTTACGGACACATTCAAGTGGTGGACTTGGCAGTGCTAGGTTATTGTTTGAACCTGATGATCTTAAGGCTCTTTTCCAACCTAAATAATTCTATGATAATTAATCCTAGTTTAATAACGTTACTTTTGTGAACATAGCTCTGAGATTACTACTGGAGAGAGCCAACCAAAGAATATTAGACCAAGGCCCTTGAAGAGCAAGCAATGCCACAAGTTATTCTTCAGGAAAGCAAGAATGCTTCTCCCACACTGAAGGCACATCTCTTGCAGAAACAAACTTTCCTAAAGAAAAAGAGTTTCTACTGGCACAAATAAATCAATAACAATGTCCCTGCAACCATTCCAGCTTTTAATTAAAAGAGCAACTGAATAAACAGCTTGGAAGCTACCATGCTGGGATGGTCGTAACCCTGCTCCTGCATTGCCCTTTTGGCTTTGTGCTCCTGGGGTCAGATTCTCGGCATACCCTTCCCTGCAGCCCTGCCATTTGTCTGAAGCACCACAAGCTCTAGTCTTACTGGGATTTGGAAGGGGTTGTTTTTAAACTTAAGGACAAGCAGCATGCCTGCCACACATCAGGCTGTTGGTGGGGACTTCTTTACCCTCCCAGGATCTGGAGAGGTGTTTAGCAGATACTGCTTCCAGAAGCTCAGGGCGGGGGGGAAAAAGGGCAGAACACTTCAAAAAGATATTATATTAATCTGAAGGGTTGCTTCCTACCATCACTCATCACCTTCTAGGTGAGATCTTGTATTTATAAAGTCTACAAATGTATCTGTGGCCAGGTAGCAGCATGGGTGCAATTACACCAGCAATGAATTTCACTCATTCACACCCCACTCTTTGTGGGACAAGACACAACTCTTGCCTCCAGGGAAAAGAAAAAGCCTACAAACAAACAAAACCAAAACTAATTAAAAAAAAAACAACCACCACACAACAACCTAAGATATGCCCCCCCAACCAACCACATCACCACACCTCTGCAGCCTTATCTTTTAATGGAATACAGTATGTTGTTTTATACTAACAGCTCAAGTTACCAAGGTTTTCCACTCTGGACTGCATTATCAGCTCTCACTCATGCCACCATTGACAAAAAAAAACCAAAAAAAAACCAGACAGTGCTATTGAAATGCAAGTAGATAGGGTAAATTTGCATTGTTCCTAGGAGAGCAGGGACAGCTTAAAAAAAAAAAAAAAAGAAGAAATAAAACCACAAAAGAAACTAAAAAACAACCAACTTTAAGATACTAGGCATCATTTTCACTTCTTTATTAAGCCAAAGATCTGTTAAAGTGTAGACTTGCCCCCCCCTCCCCAACAATAACACCTGGCAGTAGCTAAGAAACTAAACATTTTTACTGTGATGACATTTCCATTGAAATACATGCAGGCACCTGACTGCATTTCCAGAGAAGCAGAATATTATTCAGTGAAGAAACACAGATACTCTGGCAG
This sequence comes from Tricholaema leucomelas, assembly GCA_013400475.1. Taxonomy (NCBI): domain Eukaryota; kingdom Metazoa; phylum Chordata; class Aves; order Piciformes; family Lybiidae; genus Tricholaema lacrymosa; species Tricholaema leucomelas. The sequence continues at coordinate 453,057 of WAAF01019385.1, forward strand.
GTAAGAAGGGGTACAGGGAAAATTGCAGGCAATTAGTATTTTCTTGACATTAACTGTAATTTGTGAATTTGCAAAAATCCTCTTCTAAAACGTTGGTTAATTTGACCCAAGAATAATTTAAATGCATGTCACACTCTTGTTCCCACAATCACAGACTAGTACACCCACAAGAGCCAAATTCGTAAGACAAGGAACATCAGCCCCTCTGCCCCATGCATCCACCCCAGCGGTGGGAACATCCTCTCACCTTTCTTGGGGAATTATGAGCTTCTCGCAATCTGATCAAGGGCTGAGGCACTCAGCTAAGGAACAAGGGAGGAGACTTCAAGTGACTAACAATGCTTTTCAAAGAGGAAAAATGTTTTCCCATGGTTTAAAATTACCATCTGAACTTCAGTAGAAAAGCGATAGCAGTGCCATAGCCAGAGGTACCAGATAGTATTACTCTGTTTCCTGCCACAGAGGAATGTAAACTGTGGTCCCCTCACAGGTAATCCACATCCTCAAAACATGCCAGGTGCCCAGTCACACAGGTGGTGTGCTTCTTTAGAAGAATATGATTGGAATTTCTTTGCTTTCGTGTCTTCCCTGCTTGAGAGGCTTTGGAGAGATCACATCACATGTGGGAAATAAGAAGAGAGGGCTGGGGCTCAGGGGGGTTTCAGGTGAAGCCTGCAGATGGGGTAAGAAGTTTCTTTGACAAGATAAACAGTGATCACTTCTTAGCACCTTAGATACAGGATACCTCTTCTTATGCGAATGCATTTACACTTAAACAACACATCTCTGTGACTAAAGGCAAGGAGTAGTCAAAAGCTGACACTTCAGTTGTGCACTCTAGAAGTAAATCTCCTTCAAAAGCAGAATGCCGAAGGGAGGAAAGCAAGAGATACGCTTTGATTTATAGCTTACTTTGGAAATTAGCAAGGGGGCAGTTCTCCCGGTAGCCCTTGAGAAGGTCTCTATTTATTTGAGGAGCTCACAGAAGCACAACTACAGCATGGCCTGGTGTTTAGCCACATGGCCCAGATGGAGCCTGATCTACCAGATCAGTATTTATTTACATTTAAATAAAGAAGGAAGGCTACACAAACAAAAGTTGAGAGCATCCAGCAGACAATTCAGTGCACTAATGCACAAATCTATTTAGACAAGAATGAGTGCACTGGTACAATCAAAAGGCAGGTCACATATAGTCCATTCCAAGTATAAACAACCTCCATCAGTGCCATTCATACCAAAGCTGTACTTAAGGAATAACACTGTCTCCCTCATGAAATCTTGACAAGTATGCATCTGCAATCCCACTGCATTCGGGCTGCTGGATGCATGTGTTTGCCATGCCCTGCACTGGCTGATCAACCCTCAGGCTTAGGCCAAATTGTGCTCACACTCCTGGAGTCCTGGCCATCCATCCTCCCAGAGCTGTCACTGCTGGCACCATGCAGGAGGACACCAGCAAGTCCACAGCACCCAAGCAACCTTTTGCTGTAGGACCTGGCACAACTGTTTAAATTAAATCACAGCTTATCTATTTTTATTGTTCTCTGTATACCTGCTCTGTTTTCCTGTACATAAATTATTCTTCACTTCCTTCCTGAAAGAGCTATTATTTAACAGCATAGCTGGCATTAACTATTGTATCACATTCCTCCAGAGGCCCATTAGTGCAGTGATAGAGTGTAACACCAACAGAAAAACACATGCGCAAACACTCCCTGAACTAAACCCTTGCCACGCAGCCCTTTTGAACAGAAGCAGCAGCATAAATAGATCATCAGCCTAAGCCAGGACATGATGCTAAGCGTGGACAGATTAATTTTTCCAATTCACAAAATTTAAATACATGAGCTATAATCAGAGTTCTGCTTGTTCTGAATGTATCTAACCATGAATGGCCAAAGAGAGACCTAACCGGGATTTCTCCATAGATAGCGAGGGCTTAGGCAGGGCTTGCTTTGGGTTCTCTTTCTCTTGCAAGCTGTCTTTATTAAATCTTAGTTAAAATTATCTGAAGCAGCCTTCTCACCTAACTGAAAGAAATGACATTGGCGTTGGGCTTGAAACTGTCCTTAGCACATCAAGGCAAAGATATCTTCATTTATGGACATGTTTACACAGTTCTCTCACTGATGTTGCATAAAAAGTCAACTGAAAGAATAATTCCACACCCTGGCTGATCTGAAGTATTACATATCAGCTTTGCAACGTATTTTAAATAGTTGGTTTATTTTACAGACCTCTTTTTTTTTTAGATTCTGATCTCATTTCAGCCTGTGTTCCCAAAGTAGTTTTCAGGGGATGATTCTTCCACCCTAAGAAAGTTACATCGTCTTCCACACAAACCCGCTGGTTTCCAATTAGGAATTCAACTGAATTAGTATTATAATGAGCCCCAGAAAGCTGCCTATAGGCATGGATTTATTTAACTAAGGCCACGCAGCCTGGAGATTAGCGAACAAAGTATTCCCTCGGCCCCCCAGCACGCCCCAGGAGCCCCATCACCACGGGTGGGTAAGCGGCTGCACAGCAGAGGACAGCAACACTGCCGGCTCATAGAAAGGAGATGCCAGCAGGCAGTGAGGAACACGCCGCTCAGTAAGCCTCCTGCTGAGGCACGTACATTCTCTCACAAGGCAAATAAAAATTGTCTCAAGTATGCATTGCTTGTGCTGTTCTTACCAGCAAGGAAGGGGCATAGAGGGTGAGCACTGCAGCAGCAATGTTGCTCTGGAGCAAAGTGTAGTTCAGCTGCATTGGATGCAAGCAGAAAACAAAACTAGATGTGCAAAGCCAAAATTTGCATCAGCGCAGGAAAGCTTCCCAATGCCAACCACCACAGGCAAAGAAACAGAGGTGCGTGGACTAGGCTTCCTCTCCTTAATTCAGCTCCTGCATCACTGTTTCCAAACATACCCAGAACTAAGCTTAATCTGACTTTAAGGGAAGATGTTGCCTGAAATGCAAGGCTGGCGGAGTAATACTCATTTTACACCTGCAGGGAAGACGCCCAAATGGCCCTGGACATGCCACCTGGCACCACACATGTAGTCTGTATCATCTGCCATTCCTAGATTCTGACTTCATAACCTTAGGCTCAGCCCCAGATTTGCTCAAAGCAACAGAAACTTCCTCTTCAGATTCACACCTTTTTAGCCAGAGAAGAGGGCTAGTTAATGTAAAACTTCCTTAAACAGAAAGGGAAGTCAATGGCTCCTCTCCAAAATTCTGGAGGCAGAAGACAGATATATCACCCAGCCCTGGCTGGGTGATATAAGGGAAAACAATGCAAAGCTGCAGGGAAGTCGACAGAGTAGCCCAACAAGGTGCTCTCTCTGGGTTAGGAACCCTTACCTGAGACTTTGTTCTCACCTTCAGCTCTACCTTGACCAGGACCCTACCCAGTTCTGAATGGACCACTGGATAATTTAATGTCTCCAAATTACCTCTTAAACTGGAGAAATCTGCATTACAAGGACAAGGGTTTGGGTTCTTTATGAAATTCACGTGGCCTGACATTTCTTGGGATATCCCAGTGATACTTCTTCTCTTACAGCAAATGAACCTTCTCACCCCTTTTTGCCCTCAGAGCACCAGGTGTGTCAAAACAGAGTTACAAAGGGCTAGGAGAAAACTAGAGAAGCCAAAATCCCAAATAGGTTTTGCCTGGAGGCAAAGACAGCAAGATGCAATACCTTTAACAACACCATTTTACAAGATTAAAAAAAATAAATAGGTCACCCTGTCACTACAGAGATCAGATGAGATTAGTTTAATACCAGTTCACCCAAATAAAGGTCAAAAAGAGCTACTCTGATTGACAAAGTTAAGAGGGTTTGGCTAGACTATTAGCAAGTTGGTTTCTTAAATCAAATTTGTCTGATCATCTAGGTAGGTCTGAAGACAAAGCGAATGCCACCCAAGAGTGTCCAGGATAAAGAATTTTTGAAGTGGCTCTTGAAGGCAGGTTTCCAAGACATGGATTTAAAAATTATGGTTGCATGAGCTTGTCTGGATTTGCAGAGTGAATCTACCAAACATTTCAATGCATATATTCATAACACAGACCGAGGTCTGAACACAATCTAACTGGAGGCTTCCACATCATGTTTAAAGGATGGCACCAGGCAGCAGGTCTCTGCAGCATGTCATGAGGCTAAAGCTCCTCAAAGAGCAATCCTGAGAGGAAGTCCAATAACAGAGCATACCACAGCATTGTACTTGCTGTGCTGTCCCAACCTTTGGCCTACAGTGATTCACCTTTGCTTGCAAATGCTAACGTTTTCCACCACTACTGATGCAGTAGTAGGCTTCAGCTGCAGCCTAAAACAGCCAGCACGGATCAACCACATGCTAAACTCATCTAAGCCTTTACCATGGGTCACAGAAAAGGAAATCTTGTCCTAACAAAGATGAGAGGAACTCAGACTAGCTCCAGAGCACTCAGCCTTAGATAGGAAAATGGAAATAAGGAACAGTTAAACACTGTATTTGACAATTTGCTTCAGATTCTATTTTTCACCTCTTTTTTTGTCAGGGAAAAACAATCCTTTGCTCACTGCAAATGTTCTTATGATCAACCACCACAGAAATCAAGCTGAGGTAGAAGTCAATAACTTGCCATTTCCATACTTTCAGTGTCTGCCTCCCTGCCCTGGTACCTCCACAGCAGAGCCTGCTGAGAACTACCCTGAGACCTAAAGTATCCAGAAACTCTCTATGATATTGTCCACAGTCACCCTGGCTCACTCAGACTGAGGCATTCGGTCTACATCAGCATCACTGGCTTCAATGCACAGAATTAGGCTCTGCAGATTAGGCAATGTGCTGAGGCTTATCTCTGTGTCTAATCATAATAAAGTTGCAACCTGGTGCATTTGTACCATATTAGGTCTCACTCAACCACATGGGCTTTAAAGGTCATCTGCTTCCTCCAATCACTGACACGTTTGTTGCAGTGGTGATGCCTACCCCAGCAGGTCCTGCTCCCACCGGCTGGCGTCCACCAGCAGAAATCCAATTATGGGCACAATGGTCCCAGCCGGCCAAGTCTCCCGGGCCCCTCCATGCTCCCACCCCAACACCCCCTCCACAATGGCCACTTTTGTCTCAGCCTCACTATTGTTTGGGATTCTCTCGCATCCCTGGGCACGGGTTAAAGAGCTGTGTTCAGAGAGATGTTTATGAATGGGGTCTCAGAGCACAAGGGAGCAGCAACACAGGGCTTGAACGCAGACAAAAAAGGTCACAGTTTCTAAACGTCTTGTCAAAATGGAATCATTAAAGATGTAATATGCACTAGCCAGGAACAAATAGTTACAGGCAAATAGAAAACAAGAAGTGAAATCCTAGTCTTTCCAAAGCCAAGAGAAGTATTGCCACAGACCTCATTGCAGACAGGGTGTCTCCCACAATACCTGTACCAAGTAAAATACCCAGCAGATCCCATTGCTTTAGGCCACTGTTTTGAAAATATTTTTTTTATTGCATTCATTTCCAAAAGGGGAAGAAAATTTTAGTTAAATGAGAACGTGTTCTGATTAAAAATGTACCAGATAGTAGCAGTAAATAGTAAAATCTGTGCCAAAGAAACTATGTGAAAAACAGCAAGTTATAAAATTCTCAATCATTCTCCTCATGCCAGAGAAAATACACTGATCTTCAGCTGGTATAATGGATGCCACTGTAAATTCATCAAGAGGAAAGACCTGCACGAGTTAACAAGGATCTTCCCAACTAATAGTCTGTAAGACCAGGTCAGTTCTGAATGGCAAAACTCTGTGAGAGCTCAGGCACCCGGCAAAGTCACACTCAACTTTTAAAACACCTTCAGCGTAACAGTACACCAGTCTTGCTAACAGCTTCCTTCACACAACCAAGCCTACCAGGAACAATGCCACTTGCAAACCCCATCCATCACGTCGTAAAGTGCCTCTTTGTGAGGTTGTGCTGAGCAGAAGATGAAAATATTGCTAAACCATTCTAGACTTTCAAAAGTAGAGGCAGACATATAACTGCATTCAGTGAGACATCATATGGTAATAAGCATCAATGGAATAGCCAAGTATGAACCTCCTATTCAGCAGTGTCACGTGCATAAATCTATTTACCAAGGATTATTCTGTAGCTCCTACCATAATAAATCATCAGGAGAATGCCTTGTGCATTGTTAGAAGAGCAGAGGTTTGGAAAAGCAAGCAGGTTATTCTTCATGGAGAGGCACTGATACCTGGCCAACTCAAGAGTTTGCTACAAATGCGATATCAATTGCACTCAGCTTATTTGGTATCCTTGCTTCAGTGCATGGAGGAATGAAGTTGATTATTTTCTTTTTTAAACTAGCACTTCCCTCTTTGCAATGAGAATGCTCAGAGACATAGACTGTAGCACTAAGCCAACATCCAGGGGTCCAAAGACTCCACCAAGGCAAAGTTCAGTGTCCAAAGTCCATTCACTGAAGGAACTACAAAGGCTCTTTTGACTTCAAAAGATCAGGTCGCAATTCACCACCACCACCATTAACAAAAGAACGGTATTCTGGCCTAGTTTCTCCTAAATGCAAATGGTTTATGTAGGCTAATCCCAGATAAATAACTGTTTTCTTGCATTATCTAGATCTTTCACTACACATCATGGGCTGCATTAGAAAGATTAAGCACTGCACAGTCAAGTAAGAACTTCTCTACAGGATGCTCCAGCTCCCAGCTTTGTAAGGATGCCACAGTACTTACTGAAATACCCTATGTATCTGCATGACTTGCCAAAACCTTGTTAATCACCTGAAGTTTGTTATTTGTAGCTGTGAGCAAACAGCATTTCAGAAAGGCTTTTGTTCTGTGCTCAAGAGCTAAGGCTAAGTGGCATTCCAGAAGTAGCCAGATAAGGAAAAAGGTCACATGCCCAAATAGCATTTAATACATCAGAATCAGACCAACCACATGGGCCAGTCATATGGAGTAGCTGACTGTTTTAATGCCATTTAATTCGGAGAGACATATCTGAAGTGCAGCAGTACGCTGAACCCAATTTCAGTGCCAGAACACATGGTGAAGCACAGCTCTTATCTCTGGGTTTGTGGATGTCATGGCAGGAGGAAATGCTGATATCCCAGATATTGTCTTCCAGAAATCATTTAGATAATGTACATTACTACATACTTCAAATCTTTCCTTCCTTCTGCTTGTGATCTCAGATGCTATTTATATGTTTAGCAACAATTTGCATTCACATTCACACGGCCATAACCTGCACAGCAGAACAATGTGAGCCAAATTCACCCTTGGCATAACCCAGCTAACTGGACATAAAAAGCCTCAAAAAATGGCCTTCTTCAGTACAGTAACTTCTTAAAATCTGAGACAAGTTTGACCTACATAGGGTAAGAGAGTAAACAAAGCAGTTGCCTCCAGAAAAAAAAAAAGAAAACCTATACCTTTTTTCCAAGTGCCTACTAGCCTATTCTTGCCATTTCCACCATGCCAATAAAACAGTCAACCACATGTAAATCTTCCTAGGAAACTCCTTAAATCTTTTCTAATAAAACTACTGTAGAAACTAGAGTTATGTTCTCCTCTTTCCAGTCCTCATCACCAAAATTCTACTACAGTCAGCATCTCACCCAACTTGGAGCTTGAAAAACAGCTTCAAGAGTCCCTCAAATCTCCTGAAATTACTACCTTCAGCAAGGAGAAAATAGTCATGGATTAAAAGCTGGACTTGAGACAACAGTGTCCACTCACAGACCAGAAAGCCAGCAGTATCCTGGGCCACATCAAAAGAATGGTGGTCAGCAGATTAAGGAAGGCAATTCTGCTGCACTGGGTCCAGCTTTGGAACTTTCGCGAAAGACATGGACCTACTGGAATGGGACCAAAGAAGGACACAAAAGTTATCAGAGGGATAGAACACCTCTCGTATAAGGACAGGTTAAGAATGTTAAGAGTTGCTGGCTTGGAGAAGAGAAGGCTCTGGGGAAACCTTATTGAAGTCTTTCAGTACTTAAAGGGGGCTTATAAGAAAGACTTTTTAGCAGGACCTGTTGTGACAGGACAGGGGGCAATGGTTCAAAACTAAAAGAGGAGCGATTCAGACCAGATATAAGGATCGATTTTTCACTATGAGGATTGTAAAACACAAGGTCAGTTTGCCCAGAGAAGTGCTAAGTGCCCCATCCCTGGAGACATTCAAAGTCAGGTTGGATGGGGCTCCAAGCAAGGCATTTTTCACAGAGACCACTCTCATTGCCCTTTGACACAGGCAATTATCTGCTCCCAATCCCAGCTGACCTCACATTCCTTACCCACCTGCAACTCCCATGTAAAGATAACAGGAGTTCTCACTCACGTTAGCTTAGCTTCTTTGTCCTGGGCAAGAAAACGATATTCATAATGCTGAGACTGATTTCATTTCAGTAAAGGATTAGCTTCAGTCTCTCTTGCTGGCAAACAAAAAGGCATGCAAGAAATTACCATCAAATAATTACAAGCTTCTCACTTTACAAGGGATACCCAGAGGTTTGCAAAAACCGCCCTTCGCTGGATTGAATCTGCAGTAAATTTCTGAGCATACCTCAAACACACATAGAAAGCTTAGAGAGTCCTGCAGATAAAGCCCAGGATGGAGGGTTGGAAGATGAAAATCAGGTTGCCTGCACTTTGCATGCTTAGGCTCATCAACATCCAAACCATTAAAAAAATGGGGAATAATACTACTTCTCAGGCTAATAAATATGCTATGAAGCCAAATTCATTAGTGTTTACAGAGCACTCCTAGACTCCTTGTCTGGAAGGAGTTATACAACCATAAAGTGTTATTCATGCTGTTCTAAGGCAGAAAAGTATGCATTACTGCAAATCCAGCAGTAGCTTTTCATGCACCATTAAGGTTTACTACACTGTCTTAATCTAATCATAAGCACTTCAGAACCCAGATCTGTCATTTGAAACACACAGATCAGACTTCATCACTGAATAACCAACTAGGTCAGTGATATAGAGGACAGGACATACATGCACTTTTTTTTTCCCCTCATTTATCCCACATATCTACAACTGAACCATCTGCAATGTTAAACCTCCATCATTATTGGTTTTCTTGCCATCTTGCGTTATGACCACTTAGAATTTCAACGGGTTCAAAACTGAAGTACACTTTAAGAGAGCTGAGATGGGAAGGAGCACAAAGTTCAGGTCTACATGTTCTCCAGCATTTATCAAGCAAACTGGTTCCTTCAGGTGAGTTTTTATCCCCATTATTATTCTAGGATCTCCTTTGCTTGCAATTCTGAAAATGTATTCATAACGAGTGGTAGACTTGCTTTTGACTAGCCGATCAAAATACAATCTTTATAGCTCCAGGCACCACCATCAGTGCTGTACTGGAGAGAGTTCAATGAAATTGGCTGTTAAAAACAACAGCTAGCTCCCAAACCACATCTTTGGACTCATTTACTCTATCTCCTACATCTCCTGCTTTGGGCTGCTGCCATATTCCTTTACAGCAGTCTACAACTCCAACCTGAGCTACACAAGCAACTCTTGCTGCCCACTCTTCAGTCATTGTGAGGACGTCTTTCCCCACTCCACAAATCTCAACACAAAGGCTACATGAGAGGTTCATCTGAGCTTGACTTAAGTTCTCCCTCCAACTACCCTCTTGCTCTCTACCCTACTGCAGCAGGTTGAGGACACTCACCTCAAAAGCCTCACATGCCAGGTCACACACTCCATTGTGCACAGCCCTTCCCTCCAGCTCTACAGATGTTGTTTTCAACATAAAAAAATCTGTTTCTTTGTGTTTTGCGTGGGTTTGGTTTAAATCCAGATATTAAATCTCTCACTTTAGAAATAAAAGGTCAAATTCAAATACTGCCATCCTTAAACATAACAGAGTCAGGGAGTTTTACCTTTTAGATAGCATTCCTTTGACAAGGCTAGTTCCAAGTATTTCCCAAAATATATTCTACTTGTGTCACTTCAAACTGTCAAAAAAAGAACCCACAAATCAACCAAAAACAAAACCAAACCAAGAAATATTAAATAGGAAAGCCCTCTAATTGTTATTCCCAAAAGGCAGAATGAAAGGACAGGACAGCAGATATTCCATCAGAAACCCTCCCTGGCCAACCTGACCAAGATGCTAAAACAAGCTGAAAGAAAAACCAGCAGCCTCTGCAACTGCATCAGCTGCTGTTTACATGATCTGTTCCTCATTTTGCAGGACTCTGAGCAGAACTTGTCTCACAGCCGTGCACTCGGAAAACTTGTTACACCTATGCTGTCACCAACAGAGGACATTTACAGCTCTGCAGTTACACGTGTCTCAAGTACACAGTGCCGTGGCAAGAAAATTAGCTAGTCACCTCAAATACTACCAAGAGCAAAGTCAAAATCATGTTCAGAATACTTAATACTCTGAAAATGCTGAGTGCCTGTCCTTTGAACAGAAGATGCCTTTCAGGTACTCCAGGTGGATCTCCAAAAATTGAGATGCTTCTGATCACTTGTTATTGCACAAAGTCTTGATGTGCTGCTGCAGAGCCAAACCAGGACTGTGACCTGCACATGCCACCTCTACATACATACCTATCCTCAGCTCTTGCTTGTGCTAGGCAGCGGATGCTATTGCATTACAAAATGCTCCCTTTACTTCTAAGAAGAAAAAAACAGAACACCAGCAATACACACGTAAGTGGATAAACACATAGCTTTTCTTTTAAGCAAAATTTCCTGATAAACTTAATTATGCTTCTGGGGTTAACAAAAGGATTTGCATGATCCAGTTGCTCTTCCTTACTATGCTTGCAGTGATAGACTTAACCCCATAGGATCTACACCCATCAGTTTAAGTAAACAGCATTAATTTGGGGCAATTCTTTCTCTCCACCTGCTTGATGCTTAGCTTTACATACAGAAAACATTTAGTGTATAGGGCAAACAACAAACAGAACTATAATTAGTCCTTTGAAACAGAAATGTTGTTTAACTTAAGTAATTGAAAAGGGAGAAAGCAAAAGCTTGCACTGTGTGGCTAGTGGCAAAGGCATAAAATGTCACTTTTCTGAGGTTCCTGCTCTAGTAGTTATCTTCTATACAAAGAATAGTGACTCATAAATCTGCTTTTTCATAAAAATCTTGCACTAAAAAAGTCTGCAATAAAAGAGCCTCTCCCCCTTTTCTTGGTCAATTTGAGACTGAAACAAGGTCTTTATGAGCTGTGGGAGTGGAAACTCATTATTGTTTCAAATCCAAATGAAAATTAAGGCTTTTAACTTTGCATGTTACTGATACTGACAACCTTTCATACATAATTGCCTAGGAAGAGTTACTGCGGTCTTGTCACCCTCCTAACAATTTGGCGATACACTGACAAATAAAGCCTCCCTACAAATTCCACTACAGAAATGAGAAGAAAAGCCCAAGGTGGTTAAAAAACATTGGGCTCGTACCCAAGAGTGGCTTTGATGACTTTTCAGCCAGGGCTTGTAAGGAGTTACAAAATTATCAGCGTCAGAAATAGAGCAATCAAGGGAGCAAGTAAGAATTTAATTGGAAAGAGGAAAGGTGTCTTCAGCAATTACGGCAAAGACATTGCTTCTTTGCAGTGACACTATTCTCTTCGCTGTTGTGATTCTTCACCTCAGCCAAAACTGCTCTAGGCTGTGAGAAAAACAGCATTTTAAATACACATTGATAATGATACTCAAATGGCCAATGTGCATGGGATGAAATAGCAAGCAACGTCCCCATTGTGAAAGATATTGAGGTAAACAGCAGCATCTTTCTGCACTTGTTTCTGCCTGTGGAGAGGGAAGGATTGTTCTTTATCTTAATTTATTTCTTGTCTTCTCATTTGGGAGAAGAGTTATTATTTGAAAAGTTTCTATTTTTAATATTTGGATGGAAACCATCCATACTTTATCATCCTGCAGTCCCAAGAAGTACATACAATACAGAAAGAAACACTCCAATAGGTAAAGTGCTTTTATCCCAGTAAAGTTGAAACAGGATTTGAAGCAACTCCAACCTGGTAATTAGAAATGTCTGGAGTTACTATACAAGCTGCTCCTTCCTTGCTAGTTCATGATAACTCAAAACTTGTGCTGTTTGTTATCACTGGTATCATAGCAATGGTCGGAGGCCCCATTTGAAGTGTCTAGCTCTGTGGAGCACTTACAAGCATGTTACAAATGATCCGGTGAATCACAAGAAACTTGGAAAAGACAAAGGAAATATGCTATCCTGGTTGTATGAATGAAGAATCACCTAAGACTACATCAGAAAGTCATCCCACAGTGAGAAAGCACAACAAATCTGCATCCTAATGCAGTGCTTTAAATTGCAAAACCACCCAAGCTTCTTTTGTTATTTTTAAGCTTACACCTAAAACAATACCCCCTTAACTGATCTTGTGTAAAAAGGATTGTACTTTTACAAGAGGCCAGGAGATAAGCATGGGAAACTTTGGAATAAACTGCTCAGGATCCAGAAAGCAAATGGGAACATCAAAGTTCCCAAAAGAACTACTTTCAGAAGATGGTTGAATAGAGTCACACATGTGCAGCTACATCAACACACCCTGGAGGACTGAGAGACGCATTGTTTTTTCTGAAGTGAAATCTGTAGTCACTCCAGAAGAGATCTCCACAAATAAGGTATACATTATCACATTTCAAAATATCAAAGAGAAATAAACACACAGGCTTTAAAAACTGACTCACATTTTTTTCAGAGGTGCAAAAAGCAGTTAAGAAGATGAAAAGGGAAAACACTGCAAATATTGTCAGAATTAGAAGACAGTAAGCCTGCCACTCTAGCTAAAATAATCAACTGGTTTGCAGCCTCAAAAATAAATACTGCAAATAAATTAATAATTAAAATTAAGAAGTCAATACATAGGTACGCATAACAGCAAAAGACACATATCAGCAGTCTGCAAGGGAGTGAATGATTGACTTACTCCCATGCTGGGTTCGAGTTGCAATCAGGAAAATGAACAAGGGGACATTTTATCAGAGTTTCTCACAATATGCCATCTTTGTGTGATGCATAAGCCATTGGTGAAGATCATATAACCTATAACTACGTATCACATTCAACAGCAAACAAGCTTTTAACTCAGTAGAAAGGGATTAAAAGCCCTGCAGATGCAAAGTATAGATCAAAGTTATATTCAGCTGCTAGGAAATATACAAATATGAGACTGCAAAGCCCAGTAAGGTTGATAAGAAAAGGAAACCAGGAAGACAAAAGAATACTGCGCATCACAAAAGTGCTTTAAGATTGCACATAAAAATCAAGGTTTTCTTAACACCTTTGTTAGCATCATCAGCTAAAATGAGGGGGGGGTTAATTACTGACACACTATTAGCATCTGATGATGCTACTCTGGCATTAGGGGTAAAAAATGGATTTTCATATAGGTTGTCCTAAAGTAATTTCTACCAAAACCAAAAATGGTGGGGAAACAGTGAAAGCATGGGTTGTTTTTCATTTTGTTTTGTTGTCTGGTTTCCTGCTGCACACATAGAACACCAGCGGTAGTCCTGACCTATTACCTAAATAGGCCAAATGATGTCCAGTTCAGGTTTTTTGAATAAAAAAACTAAAGCAAGTGGAAAGAGTCCAAATTCTAATCCCATTCAAGTTAATGCCCTCACAGTTACTTCACTAGGCACTAAGCTGTACCAGACCACTGAGAGGTCCTTGGCCTGATTACAAAGTCACAGCCATCCTTCAAGGAGCACAGTGCTGCAGTGGTGGCATTTATAGGACACAGCATTATCAATAAGTGTCATAGAGTGACTGAAATCTACCTTAGCAACCAAAAAACTGAAGATGAAAGATGCATGTCAACCCTCTGGAGACTGCTTAGCACTTAATGGCAAGTTAGAAACCAGGAATGCAGGTTTTAACCTTGCATTTGTGACACTCAGCATCCTGTCTTCAAATGAAGCAGGATGGAAGATGTAGGAAAGGACAAACATTTTTCAAATCTACTCAACCCCACTAGATCAGAGACTGACAGTAAACCTCCTGGTGCATTGGTTTCCATAGAAATATTAAGCTTTGGGGACTGGAAATGATATAAGGCTTACTTTATTTTCTTCTCTGAAATAATGGTTTGGTTTTGCTGCTGTACTTTTAGTGGTCTTCAGCCATTCAAATGGTGCTGAATTCCCTGTACATAAGTGAAAACACAGCAGCAGAGGAGTTTGGAGGTGAAATGGGAGAAAGTCAGCAGCATACAGTCCTGTACATCACTGCACAAAGCCGGGTGATGGAGCAAGATCTGAAGGGCTTTTCAGAGCACTCCAGCTTTGACTGAACTAATTCTGCCAGCAACTGGGGTTGACGCAACTACACAAGACAGCTAGCGTGTCACCCCTGTGACTGCAGTTTGCAGCTGGCCAAAGCCCTGATGCCATAAGCCAGGCACTCCTCGCCTGTGCTCCCTCAGCTACAGACACTACAGCCCTCTCCCATCACACCCACCCCAGGCAAACAGCATATATTCTGTCCTACAAGCCTGTAAGAGAAGCCCATGCAGACGACAAGATAATCCATATCACACTTAGGATAGCTTCAGTCTTGCTGCAAGGCCCCTGACAGGGAGGGTCTACAGCCATTTGCTAAGGCAGGCAATACTGACTGCATTTAGCACAATGCTTTGGAGCGACCATTCCCAAATCTAACTGATAAATAGGACTAACTTTTACAAAGGCCTTTTGCAGGAGAGTCCCTGAGTAAGGTGAACATCTGGCACCGCCTCTGCTTGGAGACACAAGAAATCAGTACAAGCTATGAGCTTCCTGAGGGGCAAATAGCAAGACATGAATTTAAGGGAAGTAAGAGTATACATACACCTGTACGCACAGGGACTGAAGTAACCTGGCATAAACGGTCTCAGCCCAGACATGAGTCACTAGAAAAACGTACAATAGCCTTCAATTGCTATGGTGAGAGAGGTTTCCTAAGGCCTGTGAGCATCTGAGTCCTGAACTCCACACACTCATTCAACTAACACAAGCATTCATTAGAATACAAAATAAAATACGGTAAAAAAATCACTAATTATTTGTGGGATTATAATTAATCCATCCTCAGATCAAAGCTTGACTTACACTCTCATTTCAGCAGGGAGTACTGTGTTCACATCGCAGTCAATTCAGAAGATGGAGCTGGCTTGGATTTTGCTTCACAATTCAGTAGGCAAGGGAAAGACAGATTCCCTGAGACAGTGTTACTTTTTCTGCCAGGAGTTATCTATTTGCAGAAGTGGGTCAACTTTCTCTTGGTGGACATGTTAGTGTGCAAGTGCCTAGCAGCGCTGCCTGAGAATTTCTGCCCGCTCTGCGCGCAGAGGAACCTCAGCACATAACTATTTATGGCAGCCAAGTGTTTCATGAATTGCAGCAAGTTAACCACAAGGGGACAATGACATTTGGCGACAGGGCAGGATGAATTCTGGCTGGCAGACAAACAAAAAGTCAGGTTAAAAATACAGAAGCAAACTCAGCCAGTTGCTGCTAATTTGCAGGAAAACTGGATATGTACCCCCCAAATCTTCCCTCTTCCACACAAACAACATCATGTCATTGGTCATGGGATGCATTAAGGCCTGACTGTGAGCTTGAGAAGGACTTCAGCCTTCCTTGGGCCAAGCCTTTTTAGTGTATATTAAATAGGCTTTTTTTTTTTCATTTGCCTTATTTCACACCATCTGATGTATACCAGATGTTTTTACCAATTTAAGCACCTCACCTCCATCTCACCAACCAGTCAGATCTGTCATTGTCCATCTTTGTGCTGCCAGAGCATCTCCAAAGCACAGCCGCAACACAGAAGATGCCATAGGTTCAGTTTAAGAGGACAACATCAGAAGACTCTGACATGCATATGTCTGTGTGACATGCAAGGCCACAGCCACGGTAGGGCAGATGAAAAGCCCAATGTCTCCCAGGGTGGCCCCCCCAGTATCACCCAAGTTTCATGGATGTGGTCAGCCTTGTCCCCACAAAAGCAGTAGTCCTCAAGCTCTCAGGTGCTTCTGTTCGTGCTCACACCTCTCATCTCCACACACAGAGTTTAACACTTGCCAGGACTGCACTTTGGGTTCCCATGCCTGTCACTTAATTAGATCATCATTTAAGTCGATTCTCAGGTTTATTTCATTAAATGCCTCCAGAGGACCAAACCATTTACATGTAACCAACACGGTTTATTCCTCTTATTTCGATTGCTTTTGACAAGTGTAAGTGGATAATTCCTTCAAAGGCCTGCAGAAAATTGCCTTTTAATCAATAGAAGTTTTTTTTCTTTCAACGGGATATCTGAGAATAAGATATCTCTATAGAAAATTAAAAAAGGGAAAACAAATTTGAATCTATTGCTATATAGAATATATTTTCAGATACAACTCAATTTTAGTGTCTAGTTTAAGTCTCTTAAGCCTTGTTTATCAGGCATAGCAGCTACCATAAAGTTTGGGAGCCTTGCAGGCTGGCACACAGGCACCACCCCAGCAAGAAGGCAGGAGTGGACAATGACAAAGGTGCCTAAAGTGGAGCACTCCACTGAAGCCCCTTGGATGAGCATCCAATGACTACTGGCTACAAGAAACTGAAGCTGTACCCATCGTGTTTGAAAACTTAGCACTGATAAGCCTATTAGCAGAAGTCATTGCCCAGAAGAGACATGAACAGGTGTTTCTAGATCTAAAGTACCAGCCTCAGGCAGGTTTCCTGGTTTCATCACAAGGAACCTGTACATAACAGCCTATGTGCACCAAAATACTGACATATTAAGTACAGTATCAGAGAAACGTCACAGCAACGTTCAGAGGATTAAAAGTGCTCCTGATGCATTAAATATTGGTCGAGTAGCCAAACCTCTGCTTAAGCACAGCCGGGGGCACTGAGCTCTAAGAAGTCTCCATCACAGAGAAGAGGGTTTTCTCTGAACCAGGCTCCCATACCCAGGTAGCATGAAGACTGCAAGGGGTGGCAT
This sequence comes from Tricholaema leucomelas, assembly GCA_013400475.1. NCBI lineage: Eukaryota > Metazoa > Chordata > Aves > Piciformes > Lybiidae > Tricholaema lacrymosa > Tricholaema leucomelas. The sequence continues at coordinate 470,063 of WAAF01019385.1, forward strand.
CTGGCTGCTACCAAGAAAGCAATTCCTCTCTTGCATCAGGGCTAGTACAGCTGCACTGGGAAGAGTGGGCAATGATCATCACAACACCTTGAAAAGCACTGGTTTCACCCGACTTTGGATCACTGCCTATGAACTAGCTATCAAGAGTGCCTTCCCATCAGCATAGACAAAGAGCATGATTAGCACAGAACTCTTCTCCCTCCAAAGCAGACACAGTTGACAAAAATCATGACACCAAAGTGCCTTTCTCCACATGGCAGATAAAGGAAGCCCAGGAGGACACATGTTAAAGGCTGTATTGGAGATAGCTCAATTAAATCAAGCAAACCTAACTTTTTGCTTCTGTTCCTATACCTTCTCATCTCAAAGGCCTCATTAATACACCATAGTAAATAATATGCACATTGATTATAAATACACTAATGAAAACAAGGCACTTTAGCCTTAGAGGGTCTGTGAAGAAAAGGAGATATAAGTACAGGGCAGTTACATATCCAATCAATATCAACCCACAGGGAACAGCCATTTCTCTTTGCCACCATTTTAACTGTAATATATTGTACCGTCTAGGTAAATATGTGGACATTTACAAGCGGGAATCAATAGAAGCAGAGAACTTTCCAACTCCTCACTCAAAGAGGCCATTCTGCTGTTGGAGCAGACAACAGCAAGAGGCCACAGATTAATGTCTGCTAGTACTGGCTATCTGCCATATCCACAGGTTCCTTCTAGGCCTCTCTGACCATTTTTTAGCACAAACAAAACCAAAACTAACCAACCAACAAATGTTCACATCGATTAAAAAAAATGCATTATCCAACTGGAATAAAGCAAATGCTCATTTTGGTAGCCCAAAGCAAACAGCTTCAGTGGAAAGCCGACAGAGAAGTTCCAACAATGTTCAGTTGATGGGGGGAATAAAATAAAAGCCTGAAAGCTTTGCCTTGCATGCACAGGAATTTGTCCCAAGCACATCACCAGCTAGCGAATCTGCATGCCTCTAGGCTTGCAGATGGATAAACAGTTGTCCCAGTCAGATATCTAGATAAGGCTGAATCCAGTGGAAGCTGTTGCCCTGGCCTCAGGGAGCTTTGAGTCACTTTTTCCAGTGTTCCCACATACCTTAGAGTCCAGGGTCACATCCTACAGTACCTGAAGACTTTCTTTCCCCCAGGTCACGTTAGTATCTCCCAATCTGGCCATTGCTTTTAGTTTTACTTTTTTTTTTTAAATGCCCTTTTTTTTCCCCCCAGAAACTTAATCCTGGCAGGAACCAAGTAGAAGCAATGGGCATGACTTGAATAGGGCTGCCTAAAGCTGGATGGGCAGAAAGACTACTTATGCATGCAGAGACTCCCACTATGCATACAAAGAAATCCAAAGCATTCACAAGCACAAAACCTCAATTTCTGTCCTGGATGTATGGGTAGATTTATGGGAACCATGGCATATCACTCAACACCGATGCAACTGGACAGTTCCCATCACATAGCTTCAAGATGTCCTTATTCCACAGCCCAACTACCAGCTCACAAGTGGAGGATGGAAATACCACTGAGCAGACTGAGCAAACTTCCTCTTGGCTCTCAGCAGAATATCCAAAGCTGCACAAGATTATAGATGTGATCTAGTATCAGCCATTTTCACACTATCAGTTACACCTATTACCTTATCTTCCACGAGTGGATAATTAATCATCAGATTCCAGGTATCGGCTTCCAAAAAAAACACCAATTTATAAAAGTAAACAGACTCCAGAAAAGGGACTCAAAGGTAGATGTCAGGTTGGTTTTGTTTCTTTTTCTTTTTAAAACTTGTACCATATATACTGAATTCATGCTACAAAACTGGAGTTTATCACCTCACATTGGTGTAGGTCACATGCCCAAATAAATCAAGCTCTGGTTTATCAACTTGCTTCCAAAGGTTTGCTTAGAGGAAAACAAAAAAAAAATATTTAATTCACCTTTGCACACTTAGGTTTCATTCAAAAGCTACCACACTCTTTACTCCTTTAGAAAAATCACTGAAGTAAATGAGGCACCCTGCATAATAACCTGAAAAAACAGCACCACACGAAGTCCTATCTATACTCATAGCCTGGGCGGCACATTTCAGGACGTTAGAGCTCTCTTCCTCCAGAAGTTGTCCAAGGCTTCTGTTGTATTCTTATTAGAGATCCTAAGTTCTGCCCTGTGTTCATTTGAGATTCTCCTGCACTCTCTAAGAAAAGCACACGAAGGCTTTTGCTGCTGTACTACTTGAGCTGGCCAGGCATTTTCTGCTTTATACACCAGTTAGTTATCCAGTGCTTTTATTAAAAAGAAAAAACAGCAAGCCAGACTGAATTCTACAACCTAAACATGAAAACCCACGCTTTCCTTCCTCCCTCTCATTTTATTCCAGGACAGTAAAAAAAATAATAAAATAATCATCAGGAAAAAGTATTAAAAGGCTGAGATATAAGCTGTATGAATGGAAGGCAGAGATGGATGGCATCAGGAGAGATGGAAGGATGCTCACTGCCAGGGCTGCTCCTTGTCAGCTCTGCTACCCACTTGACTTCTGGGTTTGCTTTTCACGTTCACCTGCCCTGCACTACCACATTGTCACAAGCTTAACAGAAAGGCTGCATGGTCCCAGGCAAGCCACTCTCCCGGAATTCCTGCTGTCAGTCAAAAAAGGGGCCGATAAGCTTTTCATTTGCATATGTATTGGAGAGGCACTTCCAGGGAAATGGCCTCACTGAATGCCGATGCTATCTGAGAATGACAACTATTCAAGTAATTTTACAGCTTCACTACCTAAGAAGAGAAAGGAGAGTTGTTTGCATTTTTACAAGCATTATTAGCTCTAAAAGAGCTGATTATATCTGTCCCACCCTCAGAAATGAAGCAGCACAGGTTCACAGCAAAGAGCTAGCTTCAGTGCTTCCCACAGACCACCATCCGCAGGCACCCTGAAAGCATATACCACATCTGAAATGCCTGACCTCATACTCCTCCTTTCTATATAGGAGCAGAATAAAAAGTGCAGAGGCACACATGGAACATACACACGTGTGGATGCTTTACCATTCCTCCCTACACAGGACAGGACACGAGACTCAGCTTTCAGTCCCCTCAGAATGATGCTGCTGGACACTGTCCTGTACACAGAGTCTGAGGATGGCAATGAGGACTGAGCTCTGCAAGCAGAGGTTTTCCTCTTCATGCAGGCAGGGATGATTTTGATCCCATGTGAAGAATCTTAGAGTCCTCACACCGGGTTTAAGGGACAGCTCTGAGGCCATGGATGTGTCCTATATGCACAAAAGTCCTGAGTTAGCAGGAATTAATTCAACTGGCTTTAAAGCATTGACAACAGGCTAGTACAAAGGGATGTAGTCTTAAGGTTCATTAACAGTTTCTACCCAAAACAGTAATAGTACACTCAAAATCTGCAAGTGCTTTCCAGGCCTCTGTGCAGAGCAATCAATACTTTATGAAAATAAAATGAAGTCCCATCAGGAGCATAAGTTATCTTCAGATTTAGAAACCAGATACTTAGGACTTTTACTGCACTAGGAGAGAGAGACAGAAAGTGAAAAAAAACAGCACACGTTTAAAGATGCTGACTGGATCCCCCTTGAGATCAGCAATCCTTGCCTAATGTGCGAGTTGGATAGAACATCTCCACCTGTGAGTACTGTGAAAGGAGTATCCACAAACTTGAGAACTAGGTTGATTGAGCTGCATGCCCTCAGATCTCTTGGGGCATTACATCTTCCCATGAATCGCAAAAAAAAAAATAAAAAAGGACCAAAAAGGACCAGTACAACCTGCACTACAAAAAGACACTGTTATCTGGTGAACACCTCCACAGCTGACATCACTCAGAGCCAACCTCTGAGGCTCCAATCTCATCTCTGTGACTGAAGGAGGGGGAAAGAGTAGCTCACCCAGAAAATAGTCCTCTCTGGTTGGAAAAGAGGATTAAGAACATTAAAAGGAGTCTCGTACATAACAATTAATTAGATCGGTGCCTGCTTTGATTCTTGTTGAATCCTTTTGGCCAAACTACTCCTAAAACTCAAGTCTTTAGTCTTGTTGGTTTCAAAAGTTCCATTTAAAGGGATTCCAATATTATTACTTTAATGTCTGATCAGTATTAGACAACAGGAGAAACTTTGCTTGAATACAAACTTTTAGAGGAGGCTCAGCATGATTTCACAGTGGAGTTTGTTTCTAACTTTAATTACTAGATTGAACAGAATTGTGACTACAGCATCTCTTTGAGAGCAGTCTCCTATCTACAAACAAACCTCCTCTTTCCGAAGCAAAGCAGGGAAACAGAGGGGAAGCCGAACTGCAGCTCTCCAAAACTGCTGAGCATGCCAGAGCGAGCCTGCCCTGACAGCCCATAGAGCCAACAGGTGACAATGCACTGTGGGGCAGATCCGCACTTTCAACAGATGCTTTCAAAATCTCACCCAGGCTCTTTAACAAACTAGCAAACAAGCCAAACGTAAACCAAAATATGTGAAGGGTGAGAGACAGAAAGAGAGAAGGGAAGAGATGGAAAAATCAGTGTTTATTTAACCCTGAAAACTTAGTCTGTTCCTCCTAAAAAATAAATAAAAAAAACCACCAACAAAACCACAACCAACCAAAGAGAACCTTCAAATAAAAAAGGCTCCAGCCCTTAATCCCAGACATCGACAACACAGCACCACCACCCTGTACACAGGTGCTACCCGCCAGCCCCCAAAACTGCTCTTTCGAAAAGGTCAGCAAGGATAGGCAGGAGTGGGGATGGCAAGGACTGTCGTCTCTGGCACCTCTCAACCCACTGCCAAGGGGAAACTGGACTTGCCGAGGACAGGTGGCACCTGCTTGTCAGCGGTGTAGGAGGGGGAGAGGCTCACCGTTGAGGCCGTTGGGGATGCTCCGGTGGTGAAGGGGTGCAGACAAGTCATCCATAGACCTCCGCATGGCCCCTGCCTTGCTGTCGCTGGCCTTGTGATGGTGAAGGTGGTGATGGTGATGGTCGGGGCTGCCCGCGCTGCCCGTGCTGGAGGTGCTGCTCCCGTCCCCCACGTCCCTGGTGGCCGAGCCGCCGTTGAGGTTGGTCAGGCTGGCCTGGCTGTCGATGGAGCTCCGTGAGCCGGCCCCGCTCCGCTCCTCGTCCAACATGAGCACCATCTCCTTCAGCTCCACGTTCTCCCGCAGAAGAGTCTCCTGCCTCGCCTCCAGGTCCTTTAGCTTCTGCTGGTACATGCCCACCTCCTTCCACATCACGCTGGCCGTGTGCCTCCCGAAGCGCTGCCATTCCCTCGATAGCTTCTTGCCTTTCTGCCGGTCGTCATCCAAGAAGCAGCAGAGCTCCCTTAGCTCCTGGTTGTCGTCCTGCAACTTCTGGTTCACCTCCTTCAGCCCGCGGATCTCGTGCAGGTGGAGCTGCAGCCGCCGGTTCACGTCCTTCATTAAGTTGCCGTGTTCCACCATTAAGTTCATCTTTTCATTCTCCACTTTTCTCAGTCTTTTCACCAGCTCCTCTTTGCTCCACCTCAGCATCTCCTCTTCTGAAATTTTGCTCAGGTCTTCTTTAGACCCTTCCAGGGAATTTTTTGCCATCGTCTATGCCTAGGCAACGTTTGCTCTCACGCGGTAACAAATGGCTCGGGTTATTCGGGTTATTTTGTTCGCCTGATTTCCTGGGACTGAAATCACTGCAGCATCTCGAGGATGAAATATTATAGTTCTCCTCAGAGCGTTGGACAAGGAAGAACAACGCCGGACTGGAAGATAGACTCTTCCACAGACCCCATAATAGTGGGGGAAAAAAAAAAAAAAAAAAAAAAAAAAAAGAGGGAGAGAAAGAACACAAACAACAAAACCCAGAGAGGGGGTGCGGTAGAAAGGCAAAAAATAAAGGCACCCGCCCCCCAAGGGGGCTGAGAGCGGCAGGGAGCCGGGAGCCAAGCACTGCCCGCTCCAAGCGAAGGCTCGCGGGGGATCGGCCAACTTACCCCGGGCAAAACAACTACGCGGTGGCCGGTCTACCCGCCGCGTTCCTGGGCGCTCGGTCCACTTGTCCTCCCGCCTCCCCTCCGCCCGCCGCTCCCTGCCGCTCCCCGCCGCGGGAGAGCAGGCAACACGCACCCGCCGCCGCGGACGCTGCCTCGCTCCGCCGCAGCTCGTTCGCAGCGAGGTGGCGAGGTGGGCCAAGCCCGACGCGCCGGCGGCCGATACCGGTGCGGCGCTGCCGAGGAGCGGTGGGGGAGCCGGCGCCTTCCCGGAATGGCTCAGCCCTCGGGAGTAAAAAAGGGAGGGTGAGAGGAGGCGGGCAGCAGAGCCGGGACTGGTCCCACCTCCTGCCGGGCAGGGAGGCGCGGCCCTGCCCGAACCGAGGAGAAGGAGAGCCGGCTGCTGGCAGAGAAGCGCAGACCCGAGAGCCACCTTCCCCGGCCGCTCACGCTGGCTACCGGGCTGGGCTCGACCGGGCCCTTGTACGCCGCGCCCCTCCGCCGTCTCGGGTTACCAGGGCCTCGGCCGCCGCAGCCAATACGGGGCCGCCTGGCGCCTTTAAACGGCAGGTACAAAGGGACAGGGCCACTCCCTCCGCTCGCCCTGCCGTGCAGTGCACTACCATTACTCGCCAGCGCCGGGGCTGCCTCATCGCTTTCATCCCCCCGGGTCATTCACCTCCCTTTTGGCCTTTTTATTTGTTGGGGGGGGTGGGGGTGTTGGTGTTTTTTTTGTTGGTTCGGTTTTTGTTTTGTTTTTTCAAGCAAACCGGAGGGAGCACCGACTCGGGGAAGGGCGGGGTTGGACAGGCAGGAAAATGCTCCCGCCAGGCGGCCCGGAGAAGCGGCGCCGCAGCGGCCCCGGTCGCAGCCCTGCTCTCTCGAGGCGCGGGGAGGAACCCGCGAACCGCCGACTTGGGCCAGGAGAGTAGTAGGATTTCCTGGGGCATCTGTGCTGCTGCCACCTTCCCGCCCCGGGCTTTGTCATCAGCTGCCCGCCCCGCTTGGCGCTGCCGGCTGCGCGCCCTCCCGTTGGGACGGCCGCCTTTGTCCCCATGTTCCTCCTGGCTCGGCCAGATGCAGGTTGAGAGAGCTGGCTCCAGCATTCCTGCCTGCTCTCTGCTCCTGGGGCCAGTGTCTTCCTTCAGACCTCCGTGGTGCGGAAGCAGACTGCCCTGAAAACACAGATACCGCTTATTTTTCGGCAAAATTTGCTGAGTTCCTGGTGTCCTTACTGTCTGGAGCAGGCATGCCAGCACCACTTCTGCACGTGTTGGACAGAACCCAGCAAAGGATGGAGTTCATAAAATGGATTTTCTAGGCAACATGTAGGCAGATTTCCTATATGCTTGCATCATATCCCCTTACTTTTAGTCTAATACACTTTTCCTTGAGCTATGCTGTCTCTGTAGGCTGCTCTAAATGTATCAGGATAGAACAGTGCTGCCAGCTATTTCCCACATGAGTATCCTCAAAAAGGGGAATCACCCTGCTTTGTGTTCTGAGGAACCTCGGTAAATTCTTCAATTTCAGGGTTAACACAGTGCAGCCTCAGATTTCTGATCACATTGGACACCCTTGAACTGTAAAGAAGTACCAAACCTGATGCCAGAGCAAGGGATGTAGAGCAGATAGTTTGTGCATGGAGAGAACACATGTAAAGAATGGAAGGCTTCAACTTGTGCCTTTTGGTGTTATCTGCTTAAGTCTGTCAGTTATGCTGAAGTTCCTAAGATATTTTTTTTTTTTGCACGGGTCTGTGCTCCTGGGTTTCTGAGCTCAAATATATCGTTTGCAAACTAAGACAACTATCTGTTCCCTGCTGAAGCAGAACAGCAGAATTTGCCCGCTTTTAGGTGTGTTCATTCCCTCCGTGGTTGCTGTTGGCCCTTCTTCCAAAGTAGCTTTTCCCCCTTTATTATCAAAGGGACATGAGAACTTTAGGGCAGACTACAGACACTAGTTCACTTTACATGGAATTTGCTGGTGATGGACCCCTGGTAACAAACACACCATGCAGACACAAAGATATGAAGAGGACAATTTCCCCTTATCAAGAATCCCCACCAGGGCAGATCCTTAGAGAGAAGGGAATCGCATTGTACAAGCTGGTGGTGTGAGATCTGTTGTCTCCCTTCAGGAAGATATCTCCAAGCAGGTAAAGCAGGGGCCACCTAGAACCAGCTGTGCTCTGACCTGGGTGCCCACATATTGTGGCAATTCTCTAGAGGGTGCAGTCACAGCCATAGCTGGTCAGCCCCTCCCGAGGTTGCCACTTCAGCCTTTAGATGTGGAATCTCACAGGTGTCTGTGCCAAGGAATCTGGGACCCCTTTGACAGGGCCCAAACAAGCCACAGACAAGCATGGTGTGTGGTCAGGTTGTGTACCATCTCCTGCTTCTCAACACCCTTAGCGCAGCCACCAGAAGGCAGCACTCTCTGTAATGGGGCCTGCTGCCACTGCTCATGGCTGCATCACATCTTGAAGGCACTCAGGCACTTTCTGAGCCAAGTCTTTTGTTTACAAGACTTTAATCACATCCTTCCCCATAGGAAGCAGAAATTGCTTCTCCTAGACCCTCCCAAGTACTGATCTGACTAGCAGATCCCTGGCTGGTGGCTGGGTAAAGGAAAAGTCAAGCAGGAGCACAGTGCAGAGCAGTTGTTCAATCCTGGCCAAAGCCAGTGTGGGCGAGAAGCCTCTGAAGGTTACACCACAAACACGGGTGCAACTAGCTATGCCATGGCAGTGCTTAGCCTGGGCAGTGTACCGCTGAGCCTGCATCATGCTTCCTTCATTTTTTTTTCCAAGAAAATCTGTTATTTTCTAGGTGAACGGTTTCAAACTTTGAGCGTTATTGATGTTTCTACAGAGGCTGAGCCCAGCAGACAGAGGGTCTCCTCTGAGGAATCAAGGAGATTATTAATATCCACAGAAGAAGTACCTGCAATAGTTAAGACTTGCTTTCAGTACCCAGTGGGTATGTCCATGTTTTCAGAAATGTTAATAGCCCAGGTCCACCCTACCACCACCCACAAAGGGTTTGCTATCAGTCTGTTGCCCAGGTGTCTGTTGAAGTATGGTGACATGCTGTACTTGGGTATCTGGAGGCCTGTATACTCTGAAGGTGGCACTGAAGCTGCCAAGTGTCCAGATGGCACACAGATAAGTACTCAGTGAAAGGCTCCTTCATTAGCAATGGAGAGAGAAGGACATGGTCAGTGGGTTTCAGTGAAACCTGAATTCAGTGGACACCCTTGCTCTGCCAGGGGGTTAGACTCAATGATCTCTTGAGATCCCTTCCAACCCCTAACATCCTGTGATCCTGTGACCATTCATCATCACCAGTTCTGCTCCCTTATCTGTCCTTCAAGGTGGACCTTGTATTGCAGTAGAAAAAAATCCCTTCAACTCAGAAAGGCAAAGCAGCAATGCTAGAACAGAAGCATGAAGCCTGGGAGGTCTCAGAAAGTGTCTCTGGCCAAGACAGTCTCTGGGCACAGTGAAACAGCTGGGATGCAGTAAAGTTTTTAAGCATAGGATGAAGGAGGCATCTTGGAGGGAAAGAACTAGATCAGTGAACAGTTTTATAGCCAAGAGCAGACCCAGTATTGTGAGTAGGTTTTTTTATCAACACAAATAATACATGCAGTTAGAGTACTTTTAATGATTTTGTGATTTTAGTTTTAGTGAACAAACCCAGTTTGCTAATGTTACTCAGAAGGTGTTGTAATTTCTGAATGCTGATTTCAGATGAAGTGTAGGAGAAGTTGGTGAACAGTACACTACAGATCCCCTTTCGCTAAATCTGGCAATGGGACCCTCTGCAAGCTACCAGTGAAAAGCACCTTTAATATACATGTCATCTGAAGCTTTTGATGCCCATGTAAGACAGCATCAAAGTCCATCCCTTGTGTTGAATCAAATGGATGTTTCCACCCTTCTTCAGACAGGGATGAAATTTTAAAGTGAATTATAGCATGGTAAGAATTTTAGAAACAAACAAAAAAAACAAACAAAAAATCACCACAACCTACTGGGTGAAGTTTCTCTGGATGTTAACTCCTGAACTCAGAAGATGATGCGAAGAATGATTTTGGTCCTTGATAAAATTCACGGTCTTAGTGAAGTCTTACCAAAGCTTTCCCTCTACAGGGCTACGTCAGTATTACAGAAGACATCAATACACACCACGTCTGTGCTACTGCTTGCCCCTGCGAGCACTCGAGGTTCATTCTGCCAAAGTCCATTCATCAGGTGTGGGAGTGGGTGCAGGAATCCCAGATGGAGTCTCCTAGGACCTTGCATTTCCAAGACAGAGGAGGAAGTATGCACCACTGTATATATGTCAAGTTTACACATCCTGAGGACCCATCTCATAATTACTCTATGAATCATTTACGAGGGTTATAAATCCTCCGTGGCACTGGTATGTGCTCATAAACCAGTGCCAACGACTAATCCTTGATTAATATTTTGAAATACATCATCCAGATTGTGACAGTGGGACACAATGCTGTGCAATAACAAAAAATGTGCAATACTCTGCTACCAAAGATACCTGAAGAACTGTTATGTGTCATTCTTCCCTCTTCTCCTAGATCAGCTGAGCCTTCCTGTGAAAAGCTTGCATCCCTCCATGTGCCCATCTGGCTGAGCTAGGTAAAAAGTAGTCTCCTAGAAGATTTTGCAGCATTCCTTAATGCTGGCTTCTGGCAATCTGACTGGGCCATCTAGTTCATTCACTATCCTTACAAAAGCAGTATGTTTTAGTGGAAGATTTCATCTTGTGTCCGCCAAAACCTTATTATCTTGTGCCCTGAAACTGACAGTAAAATTCTAAAATGCACCACCTTGTTTGAAAGCCTTCAGGATATTCAGAGAAGAATTATGGTTGTGACAGGCAAACTCTTTGCCATGCCAGAAAAACAGGTCCTCCAAAAGGCATAAGCAGTAGCCTCCAAACACCACTACAAAGAGTAGCATCCAAACTGTGGACCAAGGGAGAACTGGTCTTGAAGGAAGGCATAGAAGGTATTTGTGCTCAAAATATGCCTTAAATTGTAGATATTTTAAAGACCCATTTCAAAGTTCTGAAATTCATTCACTCAAGAGGTCTCCATTCATATATGTGATGGTTTGGGTGTTCCCCACCCCCCACACTTTAGAAATCACCCAGACTAGACTCAGTCAGCTCTGGAAATTTGAATGAAGCTTATATTTACAGCTAGCACAATTTACAAGCAGATATTTACAGTATATACAGATATATACAGAAATATACAAGGTAAAAGGTAATACAGACACAACTCCTCTCCCAGAAACCTGAGTCCCCAGGAGGGGCTCTCAACCACCCCTCACCTTCCCCCTACCCCTCTCAACCTTACCCCAGTCCCAAGGAAGAATGGAGGTTCGGCCAAGAGGATTAAGAAGCAAAGGTGAAATCAGCCAAAGCAAATGGAGGGTGAGGTTAGAAAGCAAGATGGAGTTCAGTCAGCAGCCTCAGTCCAGAGCGAAGTGCCCAGCGAAGTGCAGAGCGAAGTGACTTTATCTTTGTTTTGCCTTTCTTCTTTACACATCTCAGCAAGACTGTGAGTGAAGTAGACCTCACCATTGTTTTAATTTCTCAGCCTATGATCTAATTCTTCTCACAAAAACATCCCAGCTAGGCTCAAACTAGCACAACATACTAGCTCCAGTTCTGCTCCATGCAGGCACTCCTACAGAGCTGTTGGAGCAAATATCTTTTGTCTTAGCGACGGCTACAGTGTATGTCTGGGTCAAGTAGAAAAAGACCATAAAAATCCCCTCATCCACAGTGTTCACAAAAACTTATTTTTCACTGAAGTTTCTAACCATTTATTTGCAATGGAATGGAGGCACTTTCCCTCTTCCCTAATTCGTATGTTGGTGAAGGACTGGAAGCAATAGGCATATGCTGCTCCTTGCTGGGAGCTGCAGGTGATTGACACTTCCCAAACTCATACATAATAGCTAGAGCAAAAATTTCACTGCTAATTTGCTGTGTGGTAGAGATCCAGCTTCATTGTGCAGTCAGAAGGCTGCATACACTATCAGAGGGATATTTTTTCAAATACTGAGAAAAAATCCCTAGACTCGTCTTACAACGTTTGAATCACCATGATCATCACATGCCTGTGAGCTGAGGCCATGTGCTGGTGAGCTGAGACAGCACCTCCAACTTCATCTACCCAAAGAGTGCCACTGAGACCTTGAATCCAAGTGTGTGTCAAGAAATAAAAATGTGCTTAATATTCTTCTGAATTGGTAAGAAAAGAGCAAGTAACAGGAATAGGAAGGCAAGCAAACTGGATCAGATTGCTGTCCCCTCTATTGTCTCTGCTGATGGCAAATACCACATGCTTATAAGAACACTGTGTAAAACCTGCCTATAGGCTGTTTCCTCCTCACTGCCACCTGGTACTACTTGGCTTTTTCTCAGAAGCATTAAGGTTTACATCCCTTCCAAAAAATATTTACCATTCTGTCTAGCATGGGAAGAAGGCCAGGCATGGCTTGATACATCTTTACCTTTTGTAAATGTCCTTTTGTAAATACAGGTGATCCAACAAATAGACAGCAGAAATGGAATGTAGGGGTTTATATCTCTCTCTGTATCACTAAACTATACCCTTCATCAAGGTACAGGTTACCCTGACATCAGGGTACATCGACAACAAATTCTGCTTTGAGATACAGCAGACCTCACAGCAGGGAGCTTTATGTATCTGGGGGGCAGAATTTTGTCCATGCAGCCTGGAGGTACTTGGCAGGAGGTTGTTTTGCAAGACAAAAACATTCTCAGGTTTTAGCTGCATCTTTCCTCTGTGGAAAGCACCTAACCCCTGCACAAGGTCCATGGGTTTAGACTTGCATCACTTAAGCTACTGATGATTTAAACTGGCTTTGCCAAGAGTATATTTATGTTTCACGTTTTCATGGTTTTGTTTTTACTCTTACTGCCTATTTGTGTTTTCCTTATGACTCTGACAATTCCTTGCAGATGTTTTGGGTAGACAAAGTGAGTGTTGTTCCATGTGTGACAGTGAATCTAGACCAGTTTCAACAGAATTATCTTTGTCATCATTGGTTTAAAAACAGAAGGAAAAATAAACACAAGGATGGAAAAATATCAGCACTGTTCCTAGGGATCATTCTGTTTCATGGAGATCAGCCTCTGAGCTTGGCAGTTTGCCCCTGAGCAGCCTGTGCCCCAGGGGATGCAGCAGCCCCCTCTGAGTTTTTCTGGGCTCACTCACTACCTCTTCACTTGCATCCTCCTTTTCTCTGGCACAGATCTGTGACTGAGCTTGGCACTGGTGGCTGCAGAACAGACACCTCGCTATTCAAGCAGGCAAGGCCATTGGTATTAGCAGCATGAGGTCAATAAAACCTGAGCAGTTTTGCAATAGAGAAAACAGACAATGCTACACTATCCCCTGTCTTCATTACACTCTTATTTCTCATTTCCAAATGAATAAATGATCTCTTAGATGTACTGGTGCACCAAGGATGCACAAATACCCAGTTTATGCTGTGAGTTAGGCCTACTGGTACTCTTCACTCTGTGGTAAAATGCATTTTCTATTTCAAGACAACAACACTGCTGAGAACCTAATTTTGCCTTTTATAGCTCACTTAAGACACTGAGATTTTATAGCAGGTAAGAAAGGAAAGTCGTGCCCTAAAATGCTGACATGACTTCTATGTATCATAGAGATATCTGAATAATTCATAGTGTCAAGTAGTGCAAGTTAAAGGAACAGTGGTAGAAGTGGCATTAGTACATCCTACACAAAAAGAAAAGCTCTGCAAATTTCTTTCTTACACAAAACCTCTCATCAGTCTTTCCAAGAAAGAGCTACAGTAGTGCTATTAGATGTGGATTGAAATATCAAACACAGGATTTTTCTTCTGATTTAATACATTACCCTTTGCCTTTGCCTTGTGTGGTGTTTGAAATGAAATGAAATAAGACCCAGATTGAAAAAGGGGATGTGTCCTTCCTCCCAGGCTCATTCTAACAGAGAGATTGCAGAAGACCCTGGGCTGCTGCCACAGATCTTCAGGCTACTGCTTACCTTCTGTTCCTGATAAAGATTGCATTTCAAAACAAAGGTTGGAGATAAGCTGTTTATGTTGTTGATGCATCAGAGATCCCTGAATTCTGAGGATGTTTTGGATAGAAGCCAGACTCATATTTTTCCAAAGGGCACCGATCCTCACACTGAACGGGATGAGGGAAAGCCCTCCAGGAAACCATCATGAAATTCAGATATAAATGCAGCACTTGCAGCTTGCCTTTTCTTGTACACGTGGAAATTGGAAATCCCCTGGAGTCTGCAGATCTGTTTTCTATTCTACACTTCCCACTCCTTAATTTGGACTGGAAGCTCTCAGTAAGTCTGATATTTCAAGATGGGTGCTGGGAAATGGACACCTTCTGAATGCCAGCACCTTGCCAGCTGCATGGTATGGGGCTGGAGACTGCCTGAGGTGCATTTTCAAAGTTGAACCTAGAGGGAAGGTGGTGTTATTTTAGACTATCTAACTGGCACCCCTGTCAGTTAATACACCAACTGGCTTGACCAAAATCCCCTCCCTGACCTGGGTCCAGGCAGCAGGTGACTGCCTGGCTGTGGATGTAGATTCTGCCCACATCTGCCACCACTGCCAGACAGGGACACTGTTACCAACAGGGATGTCATCTGAATAAAAAGTGGAGGCACAATGCCATGCTTTCCCCACCGCAGCCTCATGGAAACCCAGGTGCTTTGAGGTAATTAGATTGCCATGGCAAGGCTTAGCACCTTCCCCAGAATGGGGCCTGTCATTAAATTTCTTTCATCCCTGTCACCAGAGTGATGCCACTTGGTGTTGCCTTCCCCTTCAACTTGGTAGGTCACAGCAGTGCTAGCTCCAGCCAGCAGGATTATGTGACTTGTATTTGCCACTCATTCTCTGCCAAGGGATTGTTTACCTCTGCTCTGAACCCTCCGCTGTTGGTGACCCACATTGTTGTCCATGCCAATTCTTGCTGCCACAGAAGTAAAATTCTGAAAGTCGGGAATTAATTGCCTGAGGGCTCTGATACTTTTTAATAGTGTGGAGCTAATCTGTCAGATCCAGGAATCATTCTAGAGCCAAGCAGCCAGAGAGGTTAAGATCTCCATTTTATGATCTTATTTTTAGTTTCTTCCCTTCATTTCCAGAGCAGACAATCCTTCGGATTCACTTTTTGGGTACAACTTCAGTTTTGCTCTGTAGATACTACTATAAGACATGATGTACATTGATTTTGATAGCATGCAGGGTATATCACACTTAATTGATCAGTTCTGCTTGTTCATTTGAGCTTATTTGCTCTACTTTCTGCTTTGCTTTCATTAGAAGTGAGTGTAACACTCAGGAAGAATTGACAACTCTGGAAACAAGTTCTAGCTGAACAGAGCAAATCAAATAAAAATTATTATACTGATTTGTTACCTGTGACTTAATCCCCTGTCCTTTAGATTGGCCTTATTGATGGGATCACCAACAGCAATGCCTCTGAGGACCAGCCATAATGGTGAGGTTGATCTGGTCTGCACATCTGACCATTAAAATGTGCAGTGGCTTGAACAATGCTCCTGGTGCTTCCAGATGAGCCCTGTGGACTTCTGCTCCCTGTTGACTAATGTCACTGTCTGCTACTGAGCAGAGCTGGCCCTCAGCTGACGACTAGAGCCTCTCCTGATCATCCCATGCATGGGACAGCTCCTTCAGCCACTTGGTGTTTGCTCATCCCCTTGAGCTTATCTGCTGATGACTATTCCCAGCCATCTGTACCATATCTGAAGAGCTGCACGTTATTTTTCTGCCCTGTCAGTCACTGAGCTCATCAACACCTCACACAGCTTATTGTATAGAAGTAATGCTGTTGCTGCTCTTGAGCAGATTACCAAGAGCAAATAGTTCCTAGATGCAAGCCTGTCGTTCTTGAGGGGCTTGCTGATCAGGGGAGGAAGACT
Source organism: Tricholaema leucomelas (assembly GCA_013400475.1). NCBI lineage: Eukaryota > Metazoa > Chordata > Aves > Piciformes > Lybiidae > Tricholaema lacrymosa > Tricholaema leucomelas. Next base: position 486,102 of record WAAF01019385.1, read on the forward strand.
TTTTGTGGTCAGCACAGTTACCCTGCATGGTTGGAGTCTACCTACTTGACCTCACAGACTGGAAAAGCCACTGTGAGGCTTGGGAGCGGACCCTGTACACCACTGAGCACCCACCCCACTGGAAGCAGTATCCCCATCAGCGCAGGAGCTATTGTTTTCCATGGGCAGAGGTCAGCATCACAAAGTTGAAAGCTGAGGGAAGGGAGAGACAAAGCTGCAAGGGATATTTTTGCAAGCAGTTTCTTCAAGTAATAGTTTATTGCCGTTTCTACCTAGAAGCAGAGTGTTTCAAGGGTTGTAAATGCAGCCTGGCTAATGTTTGCTGCTGAATATTATCTGGATCAGACTTCTGATAAATTAAAGGCAAAATCAAAGTACATTTACTTGCTGATATTTTCATGTATCTTCTTAAAGGCAGATTATTTTGCAGTCCTGTACTTATCAGATATGTTAGACAGGCAAACCTAGTCTTTCCAGTTTCACTGGGTGACTAAATTCTCTCTTGGGATAAGCGGGAGCAACCTGTCTAACTTGAATGAATTTTATACCTGTCTATGACATGATGCCTCTGCCTCTGTCCCCCAGATATTTCAAAAGGCCATAAATAGAATAGAAGGCAAAAAATAGAATAAAGACTTAAAGGCCTTTTCACATTTGGAAGTACACTGGGCACTATGATGCAAAACCATGTGCAAATGAAGGAGGCATCACAGAAGACAGAGCCTGCAGTAGGTCCCTGTCTCCTGACAGCCTGCCCCAGCACTTTTTAGGTGTAGGACAGTGCTTTAAGATACCAGACAGATGTGCCTATACAAACTTATTCCAGTGCAGATCTTTAAACATGATTACAACTTTTTTGACGCTGCTGCAATAGAAATCTGCAAGGGACCAGAGCAGCTTGAGGGACCAGTAATAATGAGATATACACCCTTTGCCTATGGGGTTACTGGTTCAAACTTGGGTCAGATAGGCAGTAACTGGGAAGTCATTACTGCCTAACAGCTGCTAAACAGCTGTTGTCAAGTGGGTCGGTGTCCTCGGTCAACTTTCTCATTAACAAGTATCCATGTCTCAACACTACAAAGAGAATACAATTATCAGCTTCATCCATTGCAGTGATTTAATAGGCTGGGGGAGAGATGAATTACATGATCACCAAAATGAGTTTGGAAGTACGGACCAAGCCAGGAATGAGGTGAGTTGACGTGGGATAGGGATGTAGCTGGCCTTGCTGAGAACTCTGGGAGTAGTAGTCCATCACTCAGGGATCAATGTGTTGCTACGTTAGACAACCAAAAAGACTTCCTCCCCTCAAGGTTTAAAACTCAACTCCCTCCCTGAAATGTTTATATGCCAATGCACAAAGAATGGGCAATAAACAGGAGTAGCTGGAAATACAATACAGCAGTGAGAGAACGCTCCTGGAGATTGCTGGAGTGTGTGGAGGATAACTTCCTGACACAACTGGTGAGGGAGCCAAGCAGGGAAGATGCCCTCCTGGATCTGCTCCTTGAGAACAGAGAAGCACTAGTGGGGGAAGTAAAGGTTAGAGAACATCTGGGACTCAGTAATCATGAGATGATTGAGTTCTCTGTCCTAGGGGAAACAGGGAGATGGGTTAGTAAAACAGCCACCTTGGACTTCCAGAGGGCTAACTTTGGCCTGTTTAGGAGGCCGATGGACAAAGTCCCTTGGGAAGCTCTCCTGAAGAATTTAGGAGTCCAGGAGGACTGGACTCCAAGATGGAAGACTTAAAGGCACGGGAGCAGGCTGTGCCTGTGTGCTGAAAGACAAGTCAGCAGGAAGGGCATCCAGCCTGGCTAAATAGGGAATTTTGGCTGGACCTCAAGAACAAAAGGAGAGTCTATGGCCTTTGGAAGAGGGGGTATGTCTCTCATGAGGACTGTAAAGATGTAGCACAACTATGTAGGGAGCAAATTAGAAGAGCCAAAGCACAGCTAGAGCTTAACCTAGCTAGAGCTGTTAAAGATAATAAAAATGTTTCTATAAATTCATTAACAGGAAAAGGAGGACTGGAGGAAATCTCCATCCCCTATTGAATGGGACTGCTTTTTTCAACAAACTGCTTTTGCTCAGCTCAGGGCCAACAGGCTTTTAAAAATCACCCATCAACCATGCCTGTTGCTGGTGAAATGCTTTCCTGCAAATCTTCACAAGGTGTGACCACCTGTATGTGGTTAAGTGAAAGAAGATGACTGATCTGAGGCCTGAATCTCATTTGATGAATTCTGCTAGTAAAGTAACATATGGACAGGCAACAGCTTTCATTAGTTGTCCATTTCTTTCCTGCAGTAACTGCAGCTTCTCCATAATGTCCCTTCAGGTAGTTGTAGACAGCAATGAGGTTTCCCCTTAGCCTCCTCTTTTTCAAACTAAACAGCCCCAGCTCCTTCAGTCACTCATAAGATTTATTCTCTAGGCCCTCCACCAGCTTCGTTGCCCTCCTCTGGACCTGTTTCAGCATCTCCACATCTCTCTTGTATTGTGGTGCCCAAAATTGAACACAATACTCAAGGTGTGGCCTCACCGAAGCCAAGTACAAGGGGACAATCACCTCCCTACTCCTGGTCACAGCATTTTTAATACAAACCAGGATGCCATTGGCCTTCTTGGCTACCTGGGCACATTGCTGGCTCATATTCAGCTGCCTGTCTATTACAACCCCCAGATCCCTTTCTGCCAGGCAACTTTCCAGCCACACTGCCCCAAGCCTGTAGCGTTGCTTGGGGTTGTTGTGACCCAAGTGCAGGACCTGGAATTGGCCCCACAGACTTGTTTAAGTCTAAGTGGCACAGCAAGTCAGCGACACTTCCTCATTTATTGTGATGTTCTCATTCCAATTCCCCTCCCTGACTCCTACTTCATAAGGATGGGTGCCCAGGGCACTGCCGGATCCAGTGCTAAAGACTGAGGCAAAGTAGACATTGAGCACCTCATCCTTAGTCACTAGGTTTCCCTAGGGTGTCACACAGGGACACCCTAGACTGACAACATGATCATTGTAGGTCTTTTCCAACTCAAATAGTCTATTGTAGCACATTTTTGCACACACCTGTAATGGAGGTGGCTCATGACCAATGCTGAACTGCTCAGAAGTACTTTTAAAATAAACTTTTTTCTAGAAAACTAGGTGAAACATTATTTCTGCTACAGAAAAAAACAAAGTCTGAAAGCAGAGTGACCATTTATACATCATTTTTAGAGCCTTTTTTGGTTCTTCCCTTATTGGGAGATAAGAACAGGACTCTCTTTTTTACACTGCTAAGCTTAATCACTGCTAAGTAGGGCATCTTTCCCCTAGCTGGGATGCCCAAAGGAAAGCTGTGAAAATGTGAAAGTTCTCTGTGAAAATGTAAGCAAAAAGGGAAATAAATCACGTTGAAAGGAGAGGGTCTGTGTTACCTGAGGCATCAGGAGAAAAGGTACACTGAAGCTTGCTTGGCAAAATGATCCCAAAGAATAGGTCAGAATGTGGTGCTGGTAGCATAAGGTCCCTGCATCACCATCCTCCTCATCTTCATCCTCCTCCTCACCGCCTCAGCCGTGCCAGCCACCAGGTTTAAACAGTCACCTGCAACTGGAGACTAATAGAGCAGTTTCCAGTGTAAGCTTCTTTCTTTTACACACTACGGAGGGTACTACTTTAAGGCAAATTATCATTTTCCCAAAGCAACACTGTAGTTAAAGTGATCATAATAGAATTATTACTGTATGAGAGCATGAAATCAGCCATGAACCTTATGAGATTGTTACCAGTGTCCAAGCTGATTATGCTACAGTGGCACAGATAGAGGGAAATATATTTCGCTTTTTAAAGTTATTTATTTGATATAATTCGAATATTCCTTTTTTATTTTTTTTAAAGTCCAAGCTGATTATGTTACAATGGCACAGATAGAGGAAAATACATTTGGCTTTTTAAAAGGTTATTTGGTATAATTCAAATACTCTTTTTATTTTTAAGTCTTAAAAGGAAGGCACAATTTTTATAGCCACAATTTTTTTTTCTTCAGTAGTGCATAAAATAATCCCTAATAAATTCCCCAAATTCCCCATTCTTTACAAGAAAAACCTGCTGATAATTGGGTGATCAGATAAATGTCTTACATTGAGACAACTACAATATATTTACAACTGCAATAATATTAAAACTAAAGTCACACGTGAGAGCTACTTCTTTCTGAAGATCTCAGAATGTCCTTCAAGTTATTAAGTAATAGGTTCTCATCCAGTATCTGAAGGGAGCCTACAGGAAGGCTGGGGAGGGACTATTTACAAGGTCTAGTAATGTCAGGACGAGGGGGAATGGGTTTAAGCTGGAGGAGGGGAGATTTAGACTGGATTTTAGGAGGAAGTTCTTTACAGTGAGGGTGGTGAGACATTGGAATGGGTTGCCCAGGGAGGTTGTGGATGCTTCCTCCCTGGAGGAGTTTAAAGCCAGGCTGGATGAGGCCTTGAGCAGCCTGCTCTAGTGGGAGGTGTCCCTGCCTATGGCAGGGGGTTGGAGCTGGATGATCCTTGAGGTCCCTTCCAACCTAAACCATTCTATGATTCTATGATTCTATGATTCTATGGGACACATGAATTCATGCCCTTAATACATTCTGACTTTAAAAGTCCACTTTCTTCCATGGAATGTCTCATTATACAAGCTCTTGCTTCAGCAAATGCATTTCCATCACTTTTCTCTGAAGTCCGTTTAATATCAAGTCTCCTGAATTATTTAATGGCCAAACATATGGATTAAATAAAGAAACCACATCTACCAGAGCTTCTGTATGCCTGACAAAGTTTTGACCAAATCTCTCTAAACTTTTTGCAAATCACATATAAAATTCCTAAGCCTCAGGCCTGGGCAGCATCATGTACCATGGCACATCCATCTCTAAAGCTGTGGCAACAATCACTTAGGCATCCATTCCCATCCTGCAAGAGGGGCAAATCTCATAAAAAGACCAGGTCAGGGGTCAGGCCATGGAAAACTATCTTGAGGCTCACAACAGCATCAATTAGAGCACCTTTAGGTTACCCCATTGTGTGATATGAATTGGCCAGGTACACTCAAGTATTCATATCCACTTCTTTTTCCTGCCTCATTGTTCCCTTGTAGCTGCTGTCTGATTTCCACCTTCAGACACAGCTTTTTTTTCCTACAGTTCACATTTTGTTCAGTGCTCTGAAATTCAGGTCTAGATTATATTTCCATGTTTTGGATTCATATACAGCCCATGGTGAATGTTTATCCATCTAAGTGTGCACCAGTCTGGAGTCTGCCTCTGATTAATTTGAATTTAAATCTGCATTTTATTTCTTCTGACCTTTGAAACCTCCCTCATGAGTACTCATCAGAAAACCTTGATATGATAAATTAGAAATTCTTTTAGATCTTGTATCAGATTGGAATAATAATCACCCTGCTTCCCAAATACCCATCTGAGGCTTTGTTAGTTTGTTTCCAGAAACTGTGGATAGCCTAAGTAACAAGAGTTGCAGAAATTAAACAAAGAACATTTCTACATGTGAATTTAAGTGTTTGAGTCCAGAAGAAAATAGTCTTCCCCTCTCATGGCTCTTTCAGACTTTCAAACCCACACATTCTGACCACAGTTTTATATTATTAGTGACCCTTTTCTGAACTGTTCTGACACCACAGTTTCTTCATATGCTTTGATGAGTTTTATTCATGACTGAAACTGCGAAGTAAATACAGCAGCTGAATGCATCTGTTACAGCTGAGAAATTGAACCAGTGTTTTATTATTCATAGCAATTTAGGTGCAAACCAACCAGATGCAAACTAAAGAATCCCCAAAGTAATTGTCCTACAACACTGCCTGAACCAGTTATCAGATTTATTTGCTGTTTCTGAACAAAAGAACAAGCTCAATATTTAAAAATGTATATAATATAACCAGGCTCTATCCATGAGGTGCTAAAGTCCAAGCAAGATGGATGCAGAGCAGCCAAGAGGCTTGGGAACCTCTGGCAGGAGAATGGTTGATATATATCCTAAGGGTGAGGGGAGCAGGCAGGTATTTGGTAGGCACATGTCTGGTACCTGCATTTTAAATTATCTTGTAAAAGGGATGCACTGTATAGCAAGAAGTCTTTGAGCCTGTAGCTGATCAACGCTAGCCAAGAAAGAAGTCTTAGAGCCTGTAGCTGATCAACACTAGCCATGTTGTTAATGCTAGGTTGCTAAGTGGGCAAGGATGCCAGGGGAAAAAAAGAAAAAAGATTTGCACAAGTTTAGGGTCTCATTAACTCCATTAACTGAAGTTTACATCCCTAAATAGTCTGTTAATGAAGGAAGCATATGAATGTCTACTACCCCTACTAAACTAGGGGTCTGTAATCTTAACAGTGACATTCCCTCAGTGTACCAGCTCCTCCTATCATCTTTGGCTTGCATATTCATGAATAAGAGGCCAGGCAGGCTGTTGTCACCAGCAGCACATCAGCACTTTGCTGCATGTCCTCTGCAGCCAGCAGAGGCTGCATTCAGCTTCACACTGGCTTAGGATACCACAAAAAAAGGAAAGTGATGAGTAAAAATATGCTGCTGAGCACAGAACAGATCCCTCAGTCTCTACTGGGGCATTCTTGGCTCTGGCTTGGCTCATGACATGCTGAAACTAGCAAATTTAGCCAGACCTGAGCTGGCTGCTACTGAAACACCCAAAGTCTTCAGCATCACTATGCTGGCAAAGTGCAAGGGGTCAACTGCACTCAAGCTGGTAGAACCAGTGTGTGGAGGAGAGTGGGTATGCTGACAGAGCCTCTCTGCCTCCTTCATCACCCATGGGATGGTAGCAGACAGGCCACTCATGGAAGCAACTGAGGAGTGACATGCCATGCAGTCATGCAGTTCCTGCACCTTGACTCTTTTGAATCAATGCCATTACTGTATCATAACATACCATGATCATATTCTCAGTGACCTTATGCAGCATGCATAGTGTAACCAGGTGATCAGACCCAGCCCATGAAGGGCAAGTCCTGCTTGATGAATCTGATCTCTTTCTACAACAAGGTGACTTGCTTAGTGGATGTTGAAAAGGCTAGCATGTTTTCTACCTGGACTTTAGTCAAGCATTTGACACCATTTCCCACAGCATTCTCATGGACAAAAACTGCTCATGGCTAGAGTGAGTGGACATTTTACTGGGTAAAATAACTGGCTGGATGGCTGGGCCAAAGAGTCATAGTGAATGGAGTTAAAACCAGTTGTGGCCAGTCACAAGTGGTGTTCTCCAGGACTCAGTACTGGGACCAGTTCTCTTTAATATCTTTATCAATGATCTGGATGAGGGGATTGAGTGTACCCTCAGTAGGTTTGCAGATGACACTAATCTGGGAGGGCATGTTGATCTTCTTGAAGGCAGGAACGCTCTGCAGAGGGACCTGGACTGACCAGATAGATGGACTGAGGCGAGTTGTATGAAATCCAACAAGGCTAAGTGCCAGGTCCTGCGCTTGGGTCACAACCCAGTGCAGTGCTACAGGCTTAGGGGAGAGTGGCTGGAAGGATGAACAATAAATAAAGAACTTGGGGTGTTGACTGACATCCACATGAATATGAACCATCAGTATGCTCCTGTGGCCAAGAAGGCCAACAGCATCCTGGCCTGTCAGGAACAGTGGGCCTGTCAGGACCAGGATAGTGACTGGGCCCCTGTACTCAGCACTGGGGAGGCCACACCTTGAGTACAGGGTGTTCAGTTTTGGACCTCTCAGTCCAAGAAGGACATTGAGATGCTGGAGCGTGTCCAGAGAAGGGCTATGAAGATGGTGAAGGTTCTGGAGAACAAATCTTATATGAGGAGTGGCTGAGGGAACTGGAGTTGTTTTGTCTAGAGAAGAGGAGGTTGAGGGGAGACCTTATTGCTCTCTACAACTCCCTGAGAGAAGGTTGTAGAGAGGTGAGGGATGGTCTCTTCCCCCTAGTAGCAAGTGATAGGATGAGAGGAAATGGCCTCAAATTGTGTCAGGGACATTTTAATTGGATATTAAAAAAACCTTCTTCACTGAAAGAGACTCCTCAGAGAGGTGGATGAGTCAGCACCCCTGGAAGTGCTTAAAAGATACATAGATGTGGTGGTAAAGAATGCGATTTAGCATCGGACTTAGTAGAGTTAGGTAATGGTTGGACTTGATGATCTTAAAAGTCTTTCCAAACTGAAACAATTCAATGATTCTATGAATTTATGATTTCTCACTCCTCCCAGTGTCTGCTGAGCAAGAGACACGCAAGATTCATTCTGAATCCTGTCTCTGATAGCTTAATCAGCAGAGCTGCTGGACAGGCCAGGAAGATAGGTCTGGGTTTGCTTGCACCACCGGCTTGCAACACCTACAGGATTTTCTCCTGAGCCCCTGGGCCCTCCACCTGCATGAGCTGCCTGTGTTCCTGTAATGTTTGCTAGGTGTACAGCTCTATCATTCATTCCAACCTGGTTGATTCTATGATTCATTTAAATGCTGCTCAACAATGCACATAGGTTGTAAAACTCTTCCTAAATCCTAGTTCATACCTTCTTTAATCTTCTCTTGCATAACCTCTTTCCCATATGCCACAGTTAGGTGTAATTTTTCGAGGCATTGTACTAGCACTTGAGATCTATCTCTAGGAACTGGGGCCAGCTGTGCTGGGTGCTGAACAAGCATCCAACAAACTGCTTTCAGTCTCAAGGAACTCACCATCCAAACAACTGTGCTGTGTTTTGGAGATGGGAGCTTTAGCTTATGAGCTGTCTGTACTGTATAGCTGTAAACTCCATTTGAATGATACACCCTGGCTGCATTATCTGTGGTAGTCTCTGTCCTTGTTGGGTTATTTTAAACTTTCTTACTTGCCAACTCAGAAGACAAAACATCCAGGATGACATCCTGGCCCAAATGAAGTTGGTGGCTGTTCTGTCACTGATATACATGGTGAAGATTTTGCCTATGTGATCAAGATAGGTCTGGATTCTCACAACTGTATTGATTTTGGATTTTTTTTTCTTGTTTTGTGTCAAAATAATGGAATTATACCTGCCTTCAACAAGATGTTGCCAGCCCTTCATATGGGTCTGTAGGAGACAGAAAGTAATTTTCCCTGTTAAGCGCCATGAAACACATTTTCATAAATATATTTCATAAGGCACTTGGTTTACTTTCAGCAAGAGTTCATGGACCTCTTTCCTAATGTACTTACGCTATGCTACTACATTTTATCATGTAGAAGACCAGGTCAGCTCCAAAATTTCATCTGATAACATTAAGTACCCACAATGAGCTTCTTAGGAATTGTCGTGGAGGGCCCATAGGCCCAAAATAGGCTTATACATGTTTACCTATCAAATAGACACAAAGGGACACAAAGGGACACAAAGGGGCACAAAGGGCCTGCCGCCATAAAGTCTGGCCTGCCCAGGGCCTAGGTTGTGTAACACTGTTGTGTAAGCCCACGCGCCTAGCTTATGGCCTACCATGGGTGCCAGGCCTGTGCTCTTCCCATATTTGGGGGAGCCAGGCCTGTGGACCCTGCCTAATTTGGTATGTTTTGGCCGACTGCCAAAGCCGATTGGATAATATTGTGGCCAAAGGACCATTAATCTCGGCCCACATCTGATAAATAGGGGAATACAGGTAAACAAGATGCTCACTTCCCCCTGCTTGTTTGCTGCCTGATGCTGCTTTTGTTTTGTTCGCTACCTGTTTGCCTTATGTGCCTCTGTGTGCCATGACACTTTGCATCATGCCTAAGTGGGGACTTGCCTACGACTGGCAGCCTGACCCTGCCTGACCGAGCCGGAATATAGGTAACAAGCCAGCAACTACCTAGCAATGAGTTTCGACATTGGGACTTGCTGGCCCACTGCTCCAGCCTGCTCTGCCAGCCCAAGGGCCGACTCCTTGCCATACACAGCACTCAATCGGACTGCTCCAGCCTGCAAGCCTGGACCCTGCTTTGCCCAGGTGGCTGCTGACCACCCAATGACTTCCTGAGAGCCACAGAAGACCTCTCTCATGTCCATGGGCCTTCTCAGATGGTGTGCCCCACTTTGGACTGAACTGGCAACAAGCCACATCACAGCAGCCACACAGGTGAAGCCTCAGCCACACGGCTTTCACCATATATAGATATGTCACAGCAGCCACACAGGTGAAGCCTCAGCCACACGGCTTTCACCATATATAGCTATATATTCCTGCATATGCTCTTGGAACACAGATATTAAGACTTCTGACCAGTGAGTATCTGAACTCTCTTTATTCAAGTTGCTAAAAGAATTTGATTAACCTCACCAGCGGCAGTTTATGCTGTAAGATTCTCTAATTAGGAACATTTCCAAAACCCTCTTCCAAGTGGCATCATTTGATTGTATACAGACATTCTGCAAAAACACTTCTACCAACCTCATCATAAGATTTGTGTGGGTTAGTTGTAAATAAGTCTGGGGAACTTTTCTCTGTATATATTAATAAATTATTTAATGACTTTTACATTGGCTTCATTGCATTTCACCCCAAACCCAGGTTCAAACCTAATCCCCTCCTTAACAGGAATACAGCGTCCTTTGCCTGATTTGCCAATTAACTTTGCATATCTACAAAAAAATCATTATGAGTCCAACATCCTAGAATAATGCAAATAATAAGAACAATTTAATATGGAATCTATTAGAAAAGCAACTTCAGTTGACTTGCACCTGTGTGTGCAGCTAAGTAATTTCCCATTTTTTATTTTCTGTTTTGCAACAGAAGGTTGCTCCTTTCTCACACACAATTTACTAAAATGTTTCAACAGTCATTTATTTGGCTTGGGTGAGTCCAGTCCCACAAAAACACAGTGAAAAATCAGATTTGAGATACAGAATTGTGTCTTTGAAGTTTTGCAATAAACATCATGCATTGGCAATGGAGCCTTCAAGGAAAGAGTATTACAGCATAGAGACAGCATAGAATCAACCAGGTTGGAAGAGGCCTCCAAGATCATCCAGTCCAACCTAGCACCCAGCCCTATCCAGTCAATTACACCATGGCACTAAGTGCCTCATCCAGTCTTTTCTTGAACACGCCC
>WAAF01019385.1:497967-521356 GCA_013400475.1 Tricholaema leucomelas
GTGTCAAAGGCTTTGCTGAAGTCCAGGTAGACTACATCCACAGCCTGCTCCACATTCACCAGTCTGGTAACCTGATCATAAAAGGAGGTCAGGTTGGTCAGGCAGGACCTGCCCTTCCTAAACCCATGCTGGCTGAGCCTGATCCCTTGGCCATCCTGTAGGTGCCTTGTGACGGCACTCAAGATGACCTTTTCCATGACCTTGCCTGGCACTGTGGTGAGGCTGACAGGACTGTGGTGAGGCTGACAGGACTGTGGTGAGGCTGACAGGTTTTCTGGTTCCTGTCAACCTGTAACTGGCTGCCAACTGTATGTGGTATCATTCACCACCACTCTCTGGGCTCGACCTTCCAGCCAGTTCTTGACTCAGCACAGAGTGAATCTGTCCAAGCCATGAGCTGCCAGCTTGGCCAGGAGCATGTTACAATATATTGTGTTTACAACTGTGTATTTAGCCAATTACTCAGAAAGGTACTTTCCAGCAGTTTATTCCCTCTTTTTTTCCCCTTTTCCTTCCCTCTCCTATTCTGTTCTGTTTTTTCCTAAGCATTTTTAATCTTTTCAGTGATGTACTGGATTCCTGTGCCTTGTTGGATCTCCTGGACGTGACAGATTTTTTAACAGGGGTGAAGTGGACTGGGAAATTAACTTTTAGTTTATGTCAAGGTCCTACTTCTGGAGATTTCTGGTCAGCTACTATAAATGTCATAAAAATATTATGGAATTACTGACTGCATCAGAATTGTTATTTAAATTCAATCCACGAGGCTATGAAGTCTTTGAAATGGCCCTGGGTGATCTAGAATCTTGACTCTGCCAAGGTGGCAGAGCTCGTGTGACCCAGTTTCAAAGGCTTGGTGCTCTGACAGAGCAGGAGGAGACTGGTGGAGCTTCCTTTTGCCCAAGCCTAGAAGAATTCTCTTTGCACAGGAGGAGTTTCTCACATACAAAGGACAACTCAGATGTATAAGTGAGTAGGAAATTAATAGGAGGAAATAGGATATCAGGAAGGGAGTGCACATCCATGTGCATGCGTGCCCATGTGCAGGAGGGAGTGTGCTGGCTTTATCTGCAGTCCTTGAGCATTGCTGTAATAGCAACAGACAGATAATCCAAGCATACATTACTGCTCCTCTGCTGTGTTGCTCATTGCACAGACAATGTGGTGATAAGCACAGAAAAATGCCCAGGGAGGGAAATGCAGCAAAAACCCAGTGTCCTTTCCTACATTCACATCTAGTATGCAGTATTAGCCAAAGCAGACAGATGCCCAGACATCATCTTCCATCACCCCTCAGTGATCTCAGAGCGGCACTAACACATGAGTAATTGTAAGGCATGAGGATGTTTTGTTTTGCATGGAGTGTATCTCCATTTGATAGTAACCATTTTAAAGTCTGGAAGAATTTTGCACTCACTAAGCTGATTTTACAAGCAAAGAGAAGTGCTTGTCAGCAAAGGTTAATGTAGCTGTCACTGCAGGAGAGCCCTGTGGGTAGAAAGAGTCTCATCTGGCTGTTCTTTAAAGGGCAAGAGTCATCACTGTGAAGGAGAAATTTTTACATTTCTAGGAGCTTTTCATATCATTGCAGTGAACTGGTCCATAAGTTGCCACTTCTCTATACTCCTCTATTTTCATTATTATCAATATTTGTTTCTATGACTTCTATTTTAAAGTCTTATAAGATGTTCTTTTCCAAAATGAATAAAATCTGTATCTGAGAAGATGAAAAGAGAACTTCTGAGTGTTTTTTTTGGCTTTCACTGGCATAATATTAGAGTGCTGTAAGGTAGGCAAGAACCGTCCCCCCCTTTTACCAATTAGAACAGAGACAAAAAAAGAAACTAAACACTGAAATTAAACTGCATACTCTGAGCTTCTGCCTTGCATGTCACAGGCACCTTTAATACATGGTGTTCTTATTATAATGAAGTTAAATCAAATCTTCATTGTCCAGTCTACCCCTTCACCACTGGCTGGACTCAACCTTCCTTAAAACATCAAGGGTGAAATCCGTGCAGGTATGGGGTAAATATCCCTGATTTGTATACAGCAGCTGTAATAGAGGCTTAGCCATGTCAAGTTGGCCTGACCACAGAAAGGTCTCACACTGGAGTCATCCAATCCCTGTAGTGACCTCCCACTTATATTTACAGATGTCACTGGCACAGCCAGGGGACACACAGTAACAGGAAAAGCCCAAGAGAGATTTTGAGACTCCTAAATAGCATCTGGCTTTATTTACTCCTGGTTGCCAGGAGATGGAGTCATGCAACGTGAAGTGTAGATACAGACAATATTCAGCTTCTTAGACAGGATTTGCAGTTGAGACACTCAGGAAATCTTTTCTCAGAGCTTCCAAAGAAGAAAGCTGGCAATGCTGCATGCTTGGATAAGCAATGGAGGAACAGAAGGCTAACCATGGGTGCTCTCTTGTGAGGACAGTGCTGAGGAAAAGTCAGTTTCCCACCTGCAGCAAACTGCAATAGAGGCTAATAAAGATACAGCTCACATGGCAGCTCTTTGTGTGGTGGTAGTTTTTAGGTGTTACTGAACTAGATTTGAGGCAAAGACTCTGAGGTGAAACCTGGGTTTAGATCTACCGGAGACCAAAACACTGTATGTGTTTCAGAGAGAAAAACAAAACAAAACCTGAAACAACCAAAACAAAACAAAAACCTACATAGAAACAACAACAAGAAAACACCAACACGAAACCCACAAACAAACAAATAAAAACCCACTGCTAATACTTGACCCAAATCCATCCCATTAGCTCTCCCATGTCAGATATAGAAAATGATAGCAAGGCCGTGCATTGCTGGACATATTCACAACCTGACTGAGACTCTACTGACAGAAGTGGTTGTACCTTGGAGAAGCTTCATGCAGGAAAGCTCAGTCTGTCTACTAGACTTGCATTATCCCAACAGGCCAACCATCTCCTCTAGTGCAGTCTGGAGAAAATCCATCCCAGAGTACCTGAAGACCTGCCTTGGGCTTGGAGTGACTCTGCAAGGCCACCTTCTCTGCTCCCTGCATGAGAGCATTTGGAGGTAGTAAAGAACAGAGGGTCCCTGAGAAGCTGTCCTCAATCAAGGGATAAATGGTGGGTATTTCTTACAGAATCGTCCAGGTTCCATGAAACAGGATTAAGGTTTAGAAATGGCACTGGGTCCTCTGTAACTGGTGAAAAGCCAAATCACCAAAAGCAGTGACGCCTTTTTCACTGCTGATGCTTACACAGAGGGGGATTTCCTCCTGCTTCTGATCCACATGTTGACACAGTGAACCAGGCTCTGCTCAATCTATCTTGGGTTATTGCAGCACACCCCAGGGGCATCCAGAAATAGCAATGCTGTGTGATCTCCAGTGACCACAAAATTACCTCTGTGTGTAATTCAGGCTGTTAATTTTGACATACATTAGCTGTAGTTAGTTCAAGACTTCCTTACTTGACCTCCTCTTTGCTTGGCCATTGAGGCTGTGAGAGGTGATTAGACCACCACTTGCCAACTATGACCTGCTTAGAGCTTGTGGCAGGTCACTACTGGGGAAAATTCCTTTGTTCCTGAGCTTTGGCCTTTGGGCCTGCAAGAGCCAAAGCTGCTGATCCTCACTGAAACTGATGCAGCCAAGGAGGAGGCCAGGGAAGAACCAAAGGTAGAAACTGCTTTAAATACATGTTTGCCTACAGCATCAGATGCTATTGCTCATGAATGAAATATCAAATAAATACAGATCTCATTTCACAGTTATTTCCAACAGATCTCAGAAAACTGCAGAAATAAAAATCCTGTACAATACCTAGAGTTCATACCTGAGCCTGGGACTGCCCTTTTGGCTTTTGTTGCTATGTTGCTGCATTCTTTTGGAAGTGTCACATCTGTTTGAAACTTCGGGCTATGTCACGCTGAACCAGAAACTGTAACTGATATACAGAATATGAGACTTTCTGATTACAGCAAAATAACTCTGAAAATCTCATTCTTTTAAAATGTAGTGTTTAATCTCATGATTTAAAACCACGAGCATTTAGAGCTGCACTTACAAAGGTCTAGAGGCACATTCAGACAACGGGAATGCCAAAGATGCCAAAGCACATCAAACACTGAGCATTAACATAGTTGGGCACTGAGTACAAACACAGTATGGGCACCAGTGAAAGACAGATATCTAACCCACTTGAGACTCTATGTAAGAGGCTTTTATTGATCAGCTTCCACCCAGGCTAGGCTATGAGAGGATTTAATGGTCTACAGTACTGTTGCAGCCATTCTGCAAGGTAGAACTGCCAACAGAGAGAGAAGCAACTTGAACCTGTTCAAAACTTCCTTCAAATTGCCATTTATTGCATCTAAAACAGGTTTCATGTGATGCTACACACCTCTCTGAAGCCAGTCAGAGCAGCTCTGTGATATTCCCAGACCACTGTCACACTTGCAGTTACTAGGAGAGATGTCTGAGGAAACTCCATAGTGGCAGAGGGAAGTTCTACTTCCAAAACCCTCCTCACCTTTGGAGAGGAAAACAATCAGACATATTTCTTCTTGACTTTGTCCAGAGAATGTGCAAGAAAGGGCATGAAATCAGTGGATTCAAGAGTGTGTTGCTCTTGGCCTTCTTTAAATAAGTGGGAAATGTGCATGTTCCTTTAGCAGAAAGTGTCTTTCTTTGCACATTTCATGAAGACAGTGCATTTGATTTCAAACCAGAGGCAGCATGTTTCCTAGCTCCCCAATAGTACTGGGACGGTTATGCAAGGGACGTAACTACCCCAGAGGTGCCAATTTGGATCAGGATTCTCTGGAAAGTCCTATGCTATGCATAGTCTGCACTTCCATGGTCCTTGCACCTCTAGAAGAGAGACTGATAGGTCATCTACATGGACTTGTGTAACTTCTTTTTTCCTTCCTCTTTTGAACTCCCTGAAAGATTGTTTGGTCTCCAGATATGTCTTTTATCAAGCACATGTTTGAGAACTTGATAGAGCTGTCAATGTTAAGCACTTCAGTCAGAAAGGTTTCAGAAATACCAAATTTGCAATCTCTGCTTCCAGACTGGCATATACGCTCCTTTGCTAAAAGACCTGATTACTTGGGGGAAGAATTTGTCAAGTTATGGCTTGCTTTTATGGCCTATGACTTGTATTTTTCAGCTACAAGAAAATATCAAAACCTCTCTGTTTATTAGCTCTTTGTCCCTCAGCAGGGGTGGAGTAATGGCAGCACTGGCTGCTGCTAGATAGCTTTGCTCAACAGAAGTAACATTTTTGTGGTTGTTAATCAAAAACCCCTTATTCTCTCCAAACTGGAGATGCTGAATGATCCTGCAACAAAGGCATGGGTCCAACCCAGATTTTTCCTTTTTGGTATGGGCTCAAGCTATAATTAATCAGCTTTACTTTCAGTGGAATATACTTTTTATACCGAGCTTTTCCACCTCTCAGAGACAGCTTAAAAAGCAAAATATTTCATTGTGTTTTGGATCACTGATGAAGAAAAGCTTATTTGTGCAATTCACTGAACAAGTCTTTTGGACTATTTCTTGTTAGACACAAATTATATGGTTCTATGTAATTTACACCACAACGCAGTCAGACATTACATAAAGTCAGAACAATGCTCTCTGAAAAGAAAAGAAACTAACATTTTAATGCCTTTTAAATTTCTCTTGTGATCCAAAAAGGGAAATGACCCCGTGCTGTAAAGTAGGCAGAATCCATTCAAGGCTTGGTACTTAATGTTCTATTAAATTAAAAAAAAAATCTATTAAATAAATAAAATTTAATAAATAAGTAAATAAAAGGAAAAAAATCATTTCTGCATGATCTGCTGTTGTGTGAGCTGGTAAGAAAATATGTTCTTTCTGCATGTGCAACGCATAAGGAATGTTTACTACCCACATGATCTCTTTAGAGCTCTTGTATTAGAATTTCTATGGTAGCAAGTTGTAAAGCTGTGGAAGCTGAGGAAGCAAGGGAATTGTCTGATTGTTGGAAAAACATGACATTTACATCCTGCCTGTACATAAAATGATATAAGAAAAAGAGGAAAGGCATTTAGGAGCATGCCACCCATATGAGAAACCTGGATATCATATGCCACGACTGAGCTCTGCTGATTTACATCCTCTAGGGGCTGCCCCAGTGTTTCTTACACACATTTCCTGTAACATAGGACACAGACCCTAGGAAGGTACAAGAGAGAGTAGCAGGAGGAGGTGCTTCATCACAACCAGATTAAAGTATATAAGCAACTTGTATGTTCAATTACCAGGAGAAATTAGGGTTTCAATGCTGCAGTAATACATTTCATCCTACATTTGAGTCATCCCAGCAATTCTACAGGCAGCAGGATTTGCACTTATCAAATCCTCTGACAGTATTCTTGATATAGCATGTGATGTCACTTGTACTGGGCTGGCTTCTTGTGTTTCTTGCATTAAATGCTTCTTTAATATCAAAATGTGTTGGCAGGCCCATTGTAGCCAGCACGATTTCAGATACTTCTCAGTATATAGCTGTGTTCCTTGATAAATCACTTTAAGTTAGGAGATAGCCCGTTGGTTTTGGCCGTGTTATAAAAGCATTCCTGCATCTTTCCAAAGGTTTAATACACTTGTGCTAGTGTGAGCCTAGCTGGGATGTTTTGGTGAGAAGAACTAGATGATAGGCTGAGAAATGAAAACAATGGTGAGGTCTACTTTGCTCACAGTCTTGCTGAGATGTGTACAAAAGAAAGGCAAAACAAAGATTAGGTCACTTGCTTCTTCTCTTCGCTGGGAGCTTTGCCTGCTGGGGAGAAGCTGAGGCTGCTGGCTGGACTCCATCTTGCTTTCTAACCTCACCCTCCCTTTGCTTGGCTGCTTCACCTTGCTTTTTAACCCTCTTGGCCGAACCTCCATTCTTCCTTAGGACTAGGGTAAGGTTGAGAGGGGTAGGGGGAAGGTGAGGGGTGGTTGAGAGTCCCTCCTGGGGACTCAGGTTTCTGGGAGGGGAGTTGTGTCTGTATTACCTTTTTACCTTGTATATTTCTGTCTATATCTGTATATACTGTAAATATCTGCTTGTAAATTGTGCCAGCTGTAAATATAAGCTTCATTCAAATTTCCAGAGCCGACTGAGTCTAGTCTGAGTGATTTCTAAAGTGTGGGGGGACGGGGGATACCCAAACCATCACAACACTGTTTTCTATTGTTCCTGTAGAATACCAAAATCTGTGCAAATGAGCAGCCTCTATGCCAGCAGATCACTTTCCCACTCCTGGTGTGGATCCTGTTCTCTGAAAGCCAGGCATTACCTTGCTTGCACCTGAGAGTTTGTGTGTATGTGCTGTGTATATGCCCACGCAAATCTTCTTAATTTTGTTCTCATAATAAAAATAATCTGTTCTCAGTATCTCCACCAGTAAAGGAAATAAACCGCTTAGATTGACAAACGCAGAACAGAAGAGTTTCGCCATCAGGTGTGTAAAGAGAAAGCAAACCCTAATTTCCTCTACAAAGAGTTGCAGCACTGCATTTAATTTCTGAGTGTTATGTTTTTAGAGATGGTTGGCCTGGGTAGGAGCAGTATGTCCTTTAAGCTTATTAAAGCTTGGAGCACTCAAGCTGCACTTGAGGATGGAGTTCCAGACACTGGCTCAAATGATGGTCATTTGATCAGCTGTGATTTCTGAGCACTGTGCCCATATTCTTGCTGTCCCATGAACACTGGTGAGTTAAGGAATAAGCAGAAAGAGTGGAAAAATCTGGATGTCACTCCTCATTAAGGAGCTCATCTTGAACCTTCTTGACTGCCTTTTTGAGCTGCAGAGTATCTAAATTGTTTTAATTGTCTTAAAGATTTGAGGTTTGGTACCCCAAGTCAACTGACATTTTTTGAATGTAGGCTTTCTCTCCTTAACGTTGTGTTGTTTACAAGTATAGACTGAAAATTTACACTTGTTTTTTTCAATTCCATCCTTCAATACAAATTCTGAATTTGAGAATTAATAGAAGCCAATTAGTAAAGCTGCTATGGACTTGGGTGGGAATAGGTGCAATCCAATATCTTTACCAAAAAAGCCCAAAACCAAAACTAAAATGACACCTTTTCAATAGTACAAAATATTCAATGGATTGATCCAGATCGTTAAGCAAATGATGAGTGCTCAAATTACATAAATTAAAAATGAGTTATTTTAATATAAACCTTCTGGGAGGCAAGCTCTCAAACCACCATGCAATCTTGGTGAATATTGCCTACATCAAATGCCATCCCCATCCTGTAATGCCTCCACAGATACATGATATTGCCCTCAGGTAGTAACAAGGACAACTTTAAATTTAGCACTTCAAGTCAAGGGCAACAGTTACTCTTCTGGGCTCAGTCTCCAGCAATGGCACAGCAGAGAACTCGTAAAAGAATAACGAAACAATGATTTAAAATATCAGAAACTTACACCTTGAAAGATTGACATGGAGTGCATGAGCATGGACTATCCTAATTTTATAAATGAGAGTTTCCAGATAAAGTTGGAATGAAAAGCCCAAGCTGTGTGCTCCTGTTCTCCACAGCACACTTCCCTCAAACAACTCATGAGCTTGGGAAGCCTCAAAATACAGCTCACAAGAAAATGTGAAATAAGCTATCCTTGACAGAACTAGCTCATTACTGAGGTCAAGGCAACTACAGCCTCTCTTTCAACAGTGTCTCGTCTATGCATTGCTGTGCAGTCCCCAGCCTGAGGGGTAAGATAAAAAATGGCCCTGCCTGAACAAAGAAACCACTGGGAGCTCTGGCACAGGGGCAGGTACTGTAAATGCACACAGAGGACACATCAAAGATATTTTATGCTGTTTTGCAGCAATGGGCAAATCAAATCTGTAGTTCTTGTTCTGCAGCACACTACTAAATATACACAGCATTTAATTTTCCTTTCATTTCTGAAATGTTGCATGACTGCCAAACTAAGCAAGACCTGCAACAGTAAATCAAGAGGCTATAGGATAAATCTCATTATCACAGAATATGTTTGGTAACTGTGATCCATTCTTTGTATATTAAGTATGGTTGAATGTTAATGAGACAATAGCTACTGTTAACCATGGGAATAATACATTAACTGAGATGAAGAGGGAGATGCACTTACATCAGTGTTTTTACATAAATATAGGACTGCACAACTGCATACTTGTTTTCTGCATGACATGAAAAGGTTTTGGGGCAGCAGCAAGATCATGTGCTTTCCAATGTGCTCACCAAGGTTGTCCATGAAGAAGCATTTTTAAATGACCAAAAAAAGAAGGGCAGAAACTTTTCAAATCAGATTCAGGTATTCCAGTGGCCAGCACATATGCAAAGTTTTTTGTGATCTTAGCAGCAGTTACATAAGCATATGGAGAGAAAAATAAACTCACATTAAATGCTGTAACACATATGGTCTCCTGACAGGA
Source organism: Tricholaema leucomelas (assembly GCA_013400475.1). Taxonomy (NCBI): domain Eukaryota; kingdom Metazoa; phylum Chordata; class Aves; order Piciformes; family Lybiidae; genus Tricholaema lacrymosa; species Tricholaema leucomelas. The sequence continues at coordinate 507,406 of WAAF01019385.1, forward strand.
TATTCCAAGCCATGCAACGATTTTACAGTCCATATGCACCGTACAGCAGTTCTTTGGTCTCAAGGCAGGAATCAAAAATAGCATATCATCATGAACTCCTCATCCTTTGTCTTGTATTGGCAGTCTTTCTGTTAATATTGAAACACATAATGCACCGTGGCTAGCTGCCTTCAACACCATCTACTCGGGACTTCATCTTACCAGCCAGTAGCACCATGTATGATACATGATGTGAAAAAAAACCCAGCATTTCAAATATATTTTTTTCCTAGGGTATGTCATGAAGCACTTCAGGAATCTATCATCAGCCATTTTTATTTTGTTTGAGCAGGGAATACCTGGAAGGCATGGAGGTAGCACCATCCTGAGTGGAAGGAATATCTTCATAAAAGGGAATATGCCTTCTGTGGGCCATACTGTGGAAACATTTCACCAGGCTTCTCCATTCCAGCCTCAAAAATGACTCTCATCAAAATCTCATCCCAGGATGAGATTTCCAAATGATGCCAACGGATGTAGGAGCAGTGGTTGTAGCAAAGCAAAGTTTCCCTGGTTTTGAATACAGCCACCAGCTTTATAAACTGAGAGTGCTATTATATGCCCTATTTGGGCATATATAAGATTCAAAGATTCAATAAAAGATTCAAAGACAGAACAGAACTCAGTAGTCCACACTTTGAGGAGTCAACCTAAGGACCTTGTGTCCAGCATGTTGCAGCCTGGAGCCACATATTCCAACCTAACTCCCTCACACCTCGTGCTGGCTGTGGAGCCAGGCACTTGCCAGGTTGCGGCCTGGGTGGTATCAAACTCGAAGCGCCTCTCCCAAATGTGTGTTCTGAATGAGCCGAGTCCCTAAGATCCCGACACAACGAGCCAGAGCCCGGAGCTGCCCGCCCCCGGCGCTGACCCAAGGCGCGGCGCCGTGGGGCGGCCGCTCTCCGCGCCCTTTCGGTGGCGGGGGGAGCAGGGCGGAGGGACTGGCCGAGCCTCGGCGCAGGCAGGCCGGCAGAAGTCCCCACTACCCGCGGCCGGCCCGCCTAAGGAGCTGCGCTGTGCGGTGCCTCTGCAGCCGCGGGGTCGCCATGCGGGGGCTGCACGGGGCGCGGGCGGCCCTGGCGCTGCTGCTGGCAGCGGCACTGGCCCCGGGACCGGCGCGTCCGCATCCGCAGTGCCTGGACTTTAAGCCGCCGTTCCGGCCGCCGGGGGGGCTCGCATTCTGCCGCCGCTACGCCGACTTCGGCTGCTGCGACCCGGGCCGCGACCGCGCCCTGCTCCAGCGCTTCTACCGTCTCAGCGCCCGCCTGGACGGGCCCACCTACGCCGCCTGTGCCGGGCACCTACAGGACCTGCTTTGCCAGGTGAGGTGCCTTGGCACGTCGCGCCCGCCCATCTCGGGGCTGCTGCTGCTCGGGGGGCTGCCGCTGCACGGGATACTCCAGCCTCGCAGCCGACGTGCCACACGGGCAGCTTTGGCCGCACGGGAAGCATTCACCGCACAGGAGCACTCGGCTGCGCCGGGGGCATCAGCCACGAAGTCGCCGTACGGGGCTTCCACTGAACAATCGTAATTAGCTGCACAGGCATATTCAGCTATATTCATCTATACAGGGGAGCTTTGGCCATGCAGATTACTCTGGCCCATGCTGTCATGCACTGTCATGAGCTACTGTTCGTCATCAGGTGTCCCAGTGGACTTTTTGTCCTTTGGCAAATGTCTGAAAGAGAAATAGGGCTATTGCTCTACTTTAATTTATGAGCTCTAGATGGGTATGTAGGTAGTTACAGTTTGCAGACTCCACTAAGCCTCTCACATTTAGGTGGCTGGACCTGAGGAAGACACTCAGGAGAGGACCTGCGGGCACAAAACATGCTCCTTGTTACACCCAGCTCGTGAGATGGGATGTCTTTTTGTACTGCGTTACAGCATCCTCAGATGCTTGTAGCATGTGCCAGCTGCTAACAGTGGCGGTGACGGTTGCAGACTAATGCCTGAGGATATGGCCTGAAAACCTCTGTTGTGGCCATCCTGCACGAGGGAAATTTCCACTCAGGGTTGTTGATGTTCTGTGGCCAGATATGATGAGTGTGTGCAGAGTAAAGCATCTGACCCTATCATCAGCAGTGTCCTCGTATGTATGAAAATGCCCCTGAGACAGAGCAGCAGCAGCTCTGTGCCGTGCAAGTGTAAATCTTAAATTAATTCAGACAGTGGAGTCTTGTCTGCTGTGCTCAAATTGGATCCAAGTGGCTTTTCAGAAATACTGCTCTTAGCATTTTACAGGATGCTTCTTATGTTCCTGAAAGTGTGAAGAGAAAGACAACCCTTTCCCACATTAGATTCTGGAGATTTGACTTTTACTTCATCTCACTGTACTGGAAGCAATAACTCCTTTGAATGTGTTCCTGAAACAAATGATGTCCAAAAGCCCATTTGCAGACAGAAAACCAGATACTAGTGCCTGTTAAGCAATCCTTCTGCCTATGGAAGTGATAAGTAAGTCATCTGCATGTGTCAGACACCCAACTGTTGAAAATTTGTTTAGAAGCAGTGAAATATTTCAGTGTGGAAATAATGATTCACTGAGATGCTCTGACGAGCTCAGTGCATCACCAGCCCAGACATGGCTACCTCTGGCTGGGCAAGCACAAAATGGAAGTTCAGGCATTGCAGCCCTCCAGAACACTCTGCTTCCATTCATTTGTTATGTATACAATTTATATCCTAGAGTTGAATTAATAAGTGGGTTTCTGTGACTTACTCAGCACACTTCTGTCTCTGCTTGCAAGTCACGACTTCTCTCAAATGTGATCAAATTATTTTGACAAGTGTCTCAGTTTGTGTTAAGGATTCCTACATTCTCTTAAATTCTGATTTACTATGTGGTACTGTTTCTGTTTCTTGTGGAAGAGCAGAAAACCCCTTCCCTCAGTGCTACCTATTGTCCCCAAGCCTCAAAGCAGGGATTCCAGACGGAGGCCAAGAGAATGCCTTTAGCTGTGTGGTTATGTTAGGGTATCCTCCTGCGTGCCTCACAGCCTCGACATTCAGGAATACAGGACTCCAAACTGCAGGTGAACAGATGCCTTGTTCTGCTTCTTGGGGAATAGCTTGCTTAAGGGCTTGAGTTTCCAGATGGAGGTAGACAGGGAATGTCAGGGTTTATGTCAAAGTTAGACACTTTCCTGAACAGTCCCATTGCTTTCTGCAGGCTGATAGCGGCAGTAAATAAACCATTGTTTGATGTGGGTGTATGTTCACTTTTAGACTGTTGCACATAAATAGCTGCCTCTGAATTTCTGGAACAGGTAGGGTAGATTTGGCTAATTTGTCTTAATGTTTACTGGTTTATATTCTGGTAAGATATTTTCACGGTCTGACCTTATCCCAGCATGCCTGCCCATTAGTTTCCTTGGTCTTTGGACTACATCGTAGTTTAAAATGAATGAGCCGATCATGCTGTTTGAAAATGATAATATGGCTCTATTGGGCTGTAACCAAGGTAGACTTTCATGGTGTTTTGAGTTAGTCTGTGTGACAACATGATGTGATGGGTGAGGGACCACAACATTTGATTCAGAAGCAGGAAGTTCAGAATCAGATAAATCAGACATCAGGTTCCATCTCTTGTGGAATTAAAGTTGGAAAATATTCCACATGTTTCAGAGATACCCCAGACACATTCTTGGGTGCTGTCTGGCTAGTGATAGATCTCCAAACTTCACTGCAAGTGTAATGCTGCTGTAGATAGCTGTATGCCACCAGGAACATGGTAAGGAGTGAAGTCATTCATGGGTGCTATTTAAAGACACATGAGGTGGACAGCCATCAGTGGCAAAGGGATAGGGAAACCATACGTCTGTGCTACTTTTTGTTAGTATGCTGAAGGACAGGACATTGCTTTGCAATGCATAGAATCACTGCTTGCTTTGAAAGAGACTTTCAGAGAACCACCTACACCTCAATGCTCAAGCAGGGGGCCTCCTCTTTCTGAATGTGAAACCTCTGTTGGTAGCAACAGACTGAGCTTCCATCCAGCTCAGCCTCCAAATTCGCTTTCTCTTGTTTCAGTTTATTTTCTAAGACCAAATTTTCAGTCATGGCAACCACATGGGCAAATGCTTAGACTCTTTCTGTCACTGGCTTACCTCATGTAACCAAGCCAAGTGCTGTTACCCAGTCTGCCTGTGTAGCTTCAGTGGTTTGTGTCTTGCACAGTCTTCTTTTTACCACATTAATTGCTGCTCACTTGAAGGCGTAATAACCTTCATTTTGCAATGAATGTCTTGACATTCCATGAGGAAAGCTTATTGTACACTAATGATCTGTTATATGGTCTCTTGGTTTATTATTATGTGTAGTGGAAAATAAAACAAAATAATGTGTGTACTTACCAGCTCATTTAAATATTCCAGCATCTCAGATACTATATCTTCTTCAGCTACTGAATAGTTCTGTAATCTGCACTAAAAAATAGCTCCCTATAGATTTAGAAACAGCTTACTGTATATATTTTTTTTTTACATAAGCTAATTTTACTTGGAAGAAATGCCATCTGGGAATTAAAAACCACAGAATTTATTTAAGAAGGGTAGTTTCTTTTCCCACTTTTCTTGCCTCATTTATTTATCTGCCCTATGAAAATAACTGAGCCTTCACTGCATCATGTGATGATGCATTACAACTGGAAAATACTGTGTTTATTACATGGAAAAGTGCTTGCAAAGCAATGCTGAGTCACTTCAGTCAGTTTGGAAGGTGTTTTGCTGGGTTACACTGGCTTTTCACATAAGGAAAATGTGCCTGTTTGAATTCTCATAGTGGAAAGTACAATGTGAACTTCATTCAGTCTTTAGGTTGGTTGATAAGGGTGCATCTTCCATCAGTGAGGTTCGAGCTGCAGCTGCTGCCAATGGAGCATGTTTGGATTATGGCCATTTGGTTATCATTGTTAGAGCCCAAGCATCTCCTGTAGAACTTGGTGACAGGTGTAATGATTATGAGATTAATTTCACCACTTCTAGTCAGATTTATGAACTATTTTCAGGTGAAAATCCACAATCGAAGGCAGCTGGACCTGACCAAAGATGGTGTGTGCACTCACTGGGCTGGGTGCGGTGTGAAGTATGAAGGATGGGTGTTTTTCTCTCCTCCTTTCTTGTCCAGATCCTTCCCACCTGTAGATCAAGTCTGTGTTGAAATCCATGTCAAGATTGTCAGATGACGAGGCATGGAAGTCACAGGCTTTCCTGGCCCCTCCTCAGCCTGGAGATGCAAGACCTGATTGTTTTTTTATCTGTCTCTTTGGTTTCACTGCCATGCTGTGGTGAATCTATTTCACCAGAACATCCAAGATAGAAAGTCCCTGTTTTCCCCATAGAGTCTGCTAAGACGATGTAGCAAGATGTGTGTTATCGCTGTTCTTCTTGAGTTAGTTCTATGGTTGAAATAAATGAATAACAGCATAAGGAAGACAGCCTTCACCAGGAATATCGAATGTCATTTCTGTGAATGCTAAGATAACCTCTCTTTCTAAGATATTTTCTTCCATTTAATATCTCTTCAGAACAAACCACAACATATATTGTTAGTGGGGTGAAATTTCTCCCATTAGCATTGCTGCTCATCTGTTTTAAGTCTGGTCCAATAAATGGTTTAAGGCTTTTTCTCTCCCTCTAGGAATGCTCTCCATATGCAGCTCACTTGTATGATGCTGAGGACCCCTCCACCCCTGTGCGGACAATACCAGGACTTTGTCAAGACTTTTGCCTGCAAGTGTGGCAAAAATGCCGCTCCATTTTTCGCTATCTCTCTGCAGACAAAGAGTTAATTGCACTAGAGAACAACATGGCAAAATTCTGCCGCTACCTATCCTTGGAGGACACAGACTACTGCTTTCCACATCTGCTGGCTAACCAGAACCTTAACCAAAACCTTGGACTAGTGACAGCTGATGCAGAGGGCTGTCTCCAGCTCTGCCTGATGGAAGTCGCCAATGGGCTGCGCAATCCTGTCGCAATGGTGCATGCTAACGATGGCACCCACAGGTTCTTCATTGCAGAGCAGGTTGGCCTGGTGTGGACCTACCTCCCTGATGGATCCAGGCTCAAAAAGCCATTTCTGAACATCAGTGAAGCTGTACTTACCTCACCTTGGGAAGGAGATGAAAGAGGTTTTCTAGGTATTGTCTTCCATCCTAAATTCAAATTCAATGGTAAAGTCTATGTCTACTATTCAGTTCAAGTTCATTATGAAGAGAGAATCCGAATCAGTGAGTTCAGGATTTCTCCTGCCGACATGAATGCTTTGGACCATGGTTCTGAAAGGTATTGTACACACACATACCTCTGACAAATGTATTTAAGATCTCAGAGGCCAGTTTGCACATTTTAAAGGCTGTTGATAAATGAGGCTTAATTAACTTAATGCATTCGAGTGTGGTAGCAAGTTAGTCCATGGCCATGCCTAACATACTGAGACAAGAGTATCTCAGTCCACTGTGGGTGAAATGCAAGTGCTCAGGGATAAAATATTTATATTTCTCAATTCTGATGTGTCAGAAAATTTCACTGAACATTATTTACAGTTAGTATTTTTAGGTTAGTTTTGGGGTTTTGTTTGTTTGATTGTTGTATTGTAATCATTACCCTTTAAAAAAAACTTCTGCAAAGCATGAATGAAATTCATTCTGGAACCAAAGGTTTCCAAAACTCTGTAATACTGGACCAAAGGTAGATTTGCTCCCACATTTCTATTCCTAAATGACAGCTCAACCTTTCAACATTACAAATGTAATATAAAATTAAATAAAATGCAAACCACTGTGCTATTACTGAGTGCACTTTGACTGGAAATGTCCATCTTTTTTTAATTTGATCCTGCAGTTGATCCACATTAATATGCACAGATAATTTGAGGTTTGTTTATGAAGATAGTCTGTAGATTTATGACCTGGTGCAGAACCATGTAATTGAACCACCATTTCAAGAGACCTTTGAATATTATTAATTTTAAGGTTTGTTTTGTTACATGAGCTATATTAGGTCTTCCAAATATCAGTGGGTGATTCTAGCTCAGAAATGCATGTAGTGTAATGATAGAAAGGGGATGCTGGTTTATAAAGCATTTACAGCAATTCAGCAGATCTGTGGATGACAGGTAAATGTAACTGAAATCTGGTCTTCAGAAAAGAGTCAGAAGCTTAAGTCTGCAGATGTCACGGCCCATGAGCTGTCTTGTCTAAAAATCCTCAGAGTGTGTATTTGTAACATTTTCTGTGCTTATTTAGCTGATGGGTAGTACAGCAAAAGCTTAAGAGAACAAATCTGTGGTCCTGTTATGCTTGTATAGGCATGGATCCCGCTGACTTCATCCTGAGATGCTGCCCGAGAGGGAGCAGTGGCTGACACGCGGTGTGCATTGCCGTAGCAGGAAGGAGTATGTCTATTTGTCTGCAGATTTTGGCTCATGTGTTTTGTTTTTTTCTATTACCTTTGGCAGGTTGAGGAGGGTTTGCCTTTGGGTCTGTACAGGATCCTCCCTCACTCCTGTTGCCATTTGAGTCTGTGCGCTTGTGCAGAGTTACCTTATCTCAGAGGTGGTGACATTTAGCAGCAAGTGTCAGGATAATGACATAGCTGAGTTCCTTCCCACAGTATACAATACGATCACAAACTTATCAGTACTTTCAGAAGGGTAAAAAGCTCTCTAAAACTGAGATATTATAAGTGATTATTGTAATTTGATGTTGTGGCTATTTAGAGGTACTGTCAGCATGAAATCTGAACTTATTTACAAACCAGAGTAAAATAAGCGTTAATTATTACACCTGTGAACTGCCACTGCATGTATTTGTTCTATAAAATTATACGCTGCATCAGGAGAAGTGTGGCCAGCAGGTCGAGGGAGGTGATTCTCCCCCTCTGCTCTGGTGAAATCCCACCTGGACTACTGCATCCAGTTCTGGAGCCCCTATTCCAAGAGGGATGTGGACTTGCTGGAGCATGTCCAGAGAAGGGCCGTGAGGATGATCAGAGGGCTGGAGCACCTCTTCTATAGGACAGACTGAAGGAGTTGGGGCTGTTCAGTTTGAGGGAGGCTCCGAGGTGACCTTTTTGTGGCCTTTCAGTATCTGAAGGGGACCTACAAAATAGCTGGGGAGGGACTTTTTAGGTTATCAGGTAGTAACAGGACTAGGGCGAATGGAGAAAAGCTGGAGATGGGTAGGTTCAGACTGGCTGTGAGGAGGAAGTTCTTCATGACAGTGGTGAGAGCCTGGAACAGGTTGCCCAGGGAGGTGATTGAGGCCCCATCCCTGGAGATGTTTAAGCCAGGCTGGATGAGGCTCTGGCCAGCCTGATCTAGAGTAGGGTGTCCCTGCCCGTGGCAGGGGGATTGGAACTAGATGATCCTTGTGGTCCCTTTCAACGCTGATTCTATGATTCTGTGATACTGCTTTGAATAACCTTTGCCAAAATATTAACTTGTTGTTGGGGCTGCTGTTGATCACTGTTTACACTTATGAAGTCCAGTGTATATAATTATCATTTAAGGCTTCTTTCTTTAAGAATTTAACTCTTCCTTAATCTTTGAAAAGTTTGAAGATGGCCTTGAAAGCGCCTGTCAGGATTGTGCCAAATGCACAGATGAAGTCCCTTCTCTTGAGGTTTACAATAGAATTTAAGATGAGATGCTTTTTCTTAAGGAAAGGAGGAAGAAGTACAGTTCATTAGAAGTAAATTCTGTCGTGTGATTTCCTAGGTTTTCCTTATTACACAAGGGCTTTTTTTTGTTTCTGTAATCTGGAAAATATGTTGGAATTATTTGAGGTTAGGAAATCAGCTAAGCCCAAAGAAAATTCAGTGATATGGAGGAACTTGCATCAAACCTGATCTGTAGCTGTTTCCATGTGTCAAGGGCAACTGGAGTGATGTTGCTCTGCTCATTGCGTAGGACTTGTGCAGTAGGTAATGCCTTCTCCTTGTTTTCACTTAGGATAATCCTGGAAATAGAAGAACCTGCTTCCAACCATAATGGAGGACAGTTGCTCTTTGGAGATGATGAATATCTCTACATATTTACTGGAGATGGAGGCATGGCTGGGGATCCTTTCGGAACCTTTGGAAATGCCCAGAACAAGTAAGAGTGAATCCATCCCTATGGCAGCCCCAAGGCACCAGCATGCATCTGTGGGGCAGTGGGCTGTGGGAAGTCAGAGCCACCTGAAGGTTATTTGGTGGCCCAAGGAAAGTGAGAAGGGCAATGAAGCTGGAGAAAGGCCTGGAGAGCAATTTTCTCCTTTTTTTCCTCTTTTCTCTTTTTTTCCTCTTTTTTTCTCCTTTTCCTCTTTTTCCTCTTTTTTCTTTTTCTCTCTTTTTCCCCCTTTCTTCTCTANGAGCAAGTCTTAAGAGTAACAGCTGAGGGAACTGGGATTGTTTAGTTTGGAGGAGGCTGAGGGGAGACCTCATTGCTCTCTACAACTACCTGAAAGGAGGTTGTAGTGAGGTGGGGGGTTGGTCTCTCCTCCCTGGTACCAAGTGATTGAATAAGAAGAAATGGCCTTAAATTACTCCAGAGGAGGTTCAGATTAGATACTAGGAAAAAAAACTTTACTGAAAAAGGATGGTCAGCATAGGAACAGGCTGCCCAGGGAGGTAGTGGAGTCATTGTTCCCGGAAGTGTTCAAAAAAACACATAGACATAGCACTTCGGGATGTGGTTTAATGGCCATGGTGATATTAGGTCACCAGTTGGACTTCATGATCTTAGAGTTCTTTTCCAACTGAAACAATTCCATGAGTCTATGAAATTGTTTTCAAATGGTTGTCTTTTTCAGAGATGTTGAAAGACACAAGTGTTTTCAGAACCAGAAAGAATGAAACTCTAGACTTTTCCAAAATCCAAAATCCTCATTTCTGATGTTTAATTAAGATCTAGTTTAATTTTTTTATTATTTTCTTCTCTTTTTTCTTTTTTCTCTTTTTTCTCCTTTTTTTCCTCTTTTCTCTTTTTTTCCTCTTTTTTTCTCCTTTTCCTCTTTTTCCTCTTTTTTCTTTTTCTCTCTTTTTCCCCCTTTCTTCTCTATTTTTCCCCTTTCTTCTCCATTTTCTCCTTTCTTTCCTCTTTTTTGCTCTTTTTTTTCTCTTTTTTCCTCTTTTTTCCNTTTACTGAAAAAGGATGGTCAGCATAGGAACAGGCTGCCCAGGGAGGTAGTGGAGTCATTGTTCCCGGAAGTGTTCAAAAAAACACATAGACATAGCACTTCGGGATGTGGTTTAATGGCCATGGTGATATTAGGTCAACAGTTGGACTTCATGATCTTAGAGTTCTTTTCCAACTGAAACAATTCCATGAGTCTATGAAATTGTTTTCAAATGGTTGTCTTTTTCAGAGATGTTGAAAGACACAAGTGTTTTCAGAACCAGAAAGAATGAAACTCTAGACTTTTCCAAAATCCAAAATCCTCATTTCTGATGTTTAATTAAGATCTAGTTTAATTTTTTTATTATTTTCTTCTCTTTTTTCTTTTTTCTCTTTTTTCTCCTTTTTTTCCTCTTTTCTCTTTTTTTCCTCTTTTTTTCTCCTTTTCCTCTTTTTCCTCTTTTTTCTTTTTCTCTCTTTTTCCCCCTTTCTTCTCTATTTTTCCCCTTTCTTCTCCATTTTCTCCTTTCTTTCCTCTTTTTTGCTCTTTTTTTTCTCTTTTTTCCTCTTTTTTCCTCCTTTTTTCCTCTTTTCCCTCCTTTTTCCCTCTTTTTTCATCTCCAATGCAGATCAGCCCTGCTGGGCAAAGTGCTGCGTATCGATGTAAACAACAATGACCGTGGGCCTCTGTACCGAATCCCTCCTGACAACCCTTTTCTTAATGACCCCAAGGCTCGCCCCGAAGTTTATGCATACGGAGTGAGAAATATGTGGCGCTGCTCCTTCGACAGGGGCGAGCCTGACACCAAGGAAGGGAAAGGACGTCTCTTCTGTGGAGATGTGGGGCAGAATAAATATGAAGAAATTGACATCGTGGAGAAAGGGAAAAACTATGGCTGGAGGGCGAGGGAAGGGTTCAGCTGTTATGACAAAAAACTTTGTGCCAATTCTTCAATGGGTAAACAGATGTGCTCTTTAAATTACCTGTGCCTCCCACTGTGTGGTTTTCTGCACTGTCGTTTTTCATACTGCCTACAAAGCCTGGATGCCTAGTGGAAAACATACGTTTTTGAGATGTAAATCTGTAGTGTCTCAGTCTAGAAGGGAACTGACTTGGGGATAAATATTGAAAGTCCAAATGTTACCAGTTTTGAGTTAGGAGGTAAATGAAAAGTGCCAGCAATTGTTTGTTTTTTTTTCCTAGGCAGCCTCTGTTGTTAGTCTAATTGCTTGGTCATTCTGTGATTTAAGGGGACAATTCTGCACCTCTACTCAGCACTGGTTAGGCCACACCTTGAGTACTGTGCCCAGTTCTGGGCCCCTCAATTTAAGAAAGATGTTGAGGTGCTTGAACATGTCCACAGAAGAGCAAGACTGGTGAGGGGGATGGAGCACAGCCCTAGAGGAGCGGCTGAGAAGATGGTGTTGTTCAGCCTGGAAAAGAGGCTCAGGGGAAACCTTACTGCTCTCTACAATTACCTGAAAGGAGGTTGTAGCCAGGCAGGGGTTGGTCTCATCTCCAAGACACCCAGTGACAGAACAAGAGGACACAGTCTCAAACTGTGCCAGGGCAGGTTTAGGCTGGACATTAGGAAGAAGTGTCATGAAAAGAGTGATTGGCATTGGAATGGGCTGCCTAGAGAGGTGGTGGAGTCACCATCCCTGGAGGTGTTTAACAGGAGGCTGAATGAGACACTTAGTGCCATGGTTTAGTTCATTAGAAGGGTTAGGTGATAGGTTGGACTCGATGATCTTAGAGGTCTTTTCCAAACTGGTTTATTCTGTAATTCTGTGAATCCATTTTTGCCACATAAAATAAGCTTTCCTGCAGAAGTGGGAAAATTTTGGAGCAATTGTATTTTTCTGGATAGCTAAAAAGTAGTGCTCTTATTTAAGAAAAAAAGAAACATATTGCATCAGTTGGCCAACTGGTATGCATTCTGCCTGCTTTGCAGGTAACTGAATGTACAGTGTATTTTTGTTTCTTTTAGCTGTGCCAAACTGGAAAATGTTTGAGGTTTGGGTTTTTTTTAACGTTTCAAAACTGGATACAAGGTATTTGCTGCCTGCTTAAGTTCCAGTGCATGTGCAAAGCAAGAGTGTGTTGTGTTGCAGGGTCTGATGCAGACCGCATCTTGTGCTGTAGCATCTCCCCAGAGATCCAGGGAGGCAGTGGGCTGGCACTGATTTGCACTAGCTGAGATTCTGATTTTTTTTTCCTTGTCTATGTTCCATGTGTTGTTACATAACTTCCTTCCTTTTATTAACTTAGATTAACTTCCTTCCTTTTATTAACTTAGCCACAAGTACAGTGGGAGAGAGTAAGTGTTTTTTATAAAAAAGTCTGGAGCAGGGAGCAGATTTTTTGCTCTTCTTTTACTGAAGCAGTTGTCAGAGAGCCAGTTTAGTGCTCTCCTGTGTGACAGCACCTGCTTGAGCATTCATGGAAGGCACTTTACTGAGGTCTACAAGGATTTGAAACAATTTCTGATGCTTTTAGAGATTCTTTTGTTAGAACAGTGAAATGTCATAGCCCCTTTAAAATGGTGAGTGCTGCAGAATTGCAGAAAACATTTGCTTTAGATTAAAGGCTCTTGGTGCAAGTTTCTCTCGGGCAGAGCTACTGGCTTTGCTACTTACAGCATCTGCTACATGGGCAGGGAGAAAAAGGCTGTGAGGAAGAGCAGGGGTGAGTACCACGAAGAGATACCTGTAGTGTTTCAAAAGAAAGAAGTGGAAGCATGCAGCACAGATTCTAAAAATCAGGGCATTTCACTCTGTTTTGCTTCTGTTTTGTGTTTTAATTTGCATTTTACAATGAATGTGCCAGAACTACAACTTGCCAGTGCCATACTGTAAATATTTAATAGCCCTTTCAGGTTAAGCTCCTCTGTCTTCAGAAAGACAGGAGCTATTTGCACTGACACCTGACATATCTTTTCATCAGTGCCTGCACTCTGGAGATACCTGTCTTTTTTTCCTTTCACCGCCAAAACAAAGCTTCATTGGGCAAACATCTCCTGCACAGGTGCAGTGACTCTAGGAATAACCCTCAAATTCATAGCAAAAACAGCCAAGCTGTGTAGAAATGGTCCAGAAGCAGCCCTAACAGAGCTGAGCTGCAGCAGGAAGAGAAAGGCTCAAGAGAACAGGGAGGTCTTTGGATAATAGAATGCAGTCAGGTTATCAGGGATTCAGCTCATACTGCAAGTGAACACAAGCTTGGCCTTAGTTAGCATAGCGAGCCAGGCAGGGTATCAAATGTACTTCTGCAAAGGTAAAAATCAAACTAAATATGATTTCAACAGCATTCCATTTAATCAGAAGATGCTCAAGTGAATCCAGTTGTATCGTGCTAGTCTCAGAACTGTCTAGATAAACATGTATTCTGCATTGTCTAAAACAAAGTAAGTCACAGATCTTTGCTCCCCCACAGATGATGTGCTTCCAATTTATGCATATCCACACAAAATGGGGAAATCTGTTACTGGAGGCTACGTCTATCGGGGTTGTGAGTCTCCAAACTTGAATGGCCTGTACATATTTGGTGATTTTATGAGTGGGTAAGTAAATGCTACAGATGCTCGCTGAGCTGCTCCCCCAGCTAAAGTCCTGCAGCAATATTACACATGCCTGCTCATACAGTCTGAAAACTGGGGGCACAGTGCTACTTTCTGGTTGCAAGCACTGGACAAAGCCTGGTTACTCATTACTGAGGACTCATGTGGCATGTTTTACATATATATATAAAAATATATATATTTTAAAAATATATATTTTTTCTTGGACCTGTGCAGCAAACTATATATA
>WAAF01019385.1:521721-549289 GCA_013400475.1 Tricholaema leucomelas
TATATATATATATATATATGTATATACACACACATATATATTTCTTGGTCCTGTGCAGGGATGCAGTCTTCACATTCAAGCAGCTCTCAATGTCACTGATTCATGAGCAAAGAGGTAATGATATGAAATGATATGATGTTCATATAAAGCCTTGGAAGTGCTGTACAAAAGCATTTAAATGCACCCTTAAAAGAGCTCCCCACTCTGATGCAGTGTTTCCAGACACTGAAAATACAGAAAGAAAAAAATCCAAATATTGTCCATCAGTGAATCTGCTGAAAACCTGGGACGAGGCATGCATGGGACTACCTTGGTTTTCTTCCACCTCCTCTTCCTTTGCTTTGTCTGCATCTCGCAGGCCTCTCATGCAGCCTCCACATCACCTGCCCCAGCTGATGGGTTCTGGGTGCCGGAGACAGGCCTCAGAGCTGTGTTCTGTGTCTCTGTCAGGGCCTCCCCCAAATAGACTGATATCCCTTAAACCCTCCCTTTGTTTTTGTTTTTTTTTTCATGTGCTTGTGTTGCCATTGAAATACAGGATGTTGTGGAGTCATGTAAAATATTTGCTTTGATATTAACAATCCTTTGTTTTTCAGAGGAGCTGCCGTTCCTATTGCAGGTAACATGTAGGAAGCATTAAACATCCTTTCAGGTGTCCTCCTTAGAGTTCAGAAATTATGTTCATGTGTTGTGGAATTGTTCTTTTGTCTTGCAGACGCCTGATGTCTTTGAAAGAGGATCGTGCTACTGGAGAGTGGCACTACAGTGAAATCTGCATGGGAACAGGACAAACGTGCATGTTCCCTGGGCTCATCAATAACTATTACCAATACATCATCTCTTTTGCTGAAGATGAAGCAGGTAGTCTTTCAGCTTTATGTCACTCTGAGTGGCATGCTTATGATTTCTTTTTGGAGTAAAGCACCAGAGAAGGTGTCATAGAGAGCTCCTGGGAGGCATGAGGTGGTGAGGAGAGCATGAGTCTGTTAGTCTTTAAAATGCCAGTGTGTGAGATTCCCAGCGTCTCTCACAATCCTAATGTTGAGGCCAGCTTACCACACAGTGCCTGCGGGGAGAATTGGAGAGGCATTTCCCTGCAGGACTGAGGCTGGGTGTGCTGCTGCCTGCACACCTATCCTCTGGAGGGACTGGGAGCAGCAGGAGGAAAGTACAATAAAGCATAGCTTAGAGAAGAAGCCTCATTCTTCACGGTTCCATACTGCGGGGAGTGCAGGCCCTGAGGGGCTGAGTAGCTCATACCAAGTGAGAACAAGTCTGTGCGCTTGGCTAGCCAGCAAGGCTTTTGGTGTACTTGATAGATACAGGGAAGCAGACCTAATGAACAGAAATTATGAACTTACTCTGGCCTGGAATATTTGCACTTCTCAAGGTGAAGCATTATGAAAGCCCTGTTTTATATCTTGAGTGAGGCATCAGCAAAAGGCTGCTTAAGTCCATATTTTCTTAGTGCCATCTGGGATTTTATTTTGTGTAGGACAGAAGGATGTATTCTCAGTGGAACTTTGCACAGCTGTGTTTTAAGACAAGATATTTTGCTTTCTAAAAGGGAGAGGCTGCATTTTGAAAAGAAAGAAATAAAGACTCTTGGAATGAAGTGGTTGGACTCAATGATCTTAAAGGTCTTTTTCAACCTAGATCATTCTGTGATTCTTTGTAAGCTGGTGGTCCTTCCCGTTGTCTGTACAAGGGTGTGTTTAATTCCCCAGTCCTTCAACTCGGCAATGCAAGGGTTTGTGTTCTGCCCTATTGCTGGGAGGTCTTGACTCCTGTGGCCTCAAACACCTGCTTCCAGAACAGCCAAGTTTTTAAACATCTGTTTTTCCTGCAGATTGTCAGACATGGATGTTGCACAAGAGCAATGTGAATTTCATATCACATAAACACATATATTCTAATGTAAATGCAAATAATCCAAATTAAGTATTAGCTCAAAAGTTCAACTTCAAAATTGTATCTTTTTTGCAGTTAAAAATCTGTTTTCTTTAACGGCTAATGTTATGGAAGGTAGAGCTGTTTTGCAGTGCTTTTTGCATGAAGAATCGCTTACCCTAAAATCAGAATGTTAGTTTAAATCAGTTTTATGCCAGCCAGAGAGCTGCCAAGGGCAGTATTAAACTGTTAGTTGAAGTCCTTGCTCATGGACCTGGGGAGTAGTGTCTGCTTCATCCTGTGCTTGTGAACAGGGTGTGCGCAAAGGGGAGTGAAATGCTGTTGCCCTCCTTTTCCATTGCTCTTTTCATGTGTGCTTGTCGTAAGTGTGATAAAGTTGGGTGGAAATATGGACTGGGGTATAGATCATAGTTTCAGAGGTAGTTATTTGCCTTGTGCTTGCTTTATTATAATGGAAAGAAACCTGTGATAACAGTGTCGCAAGTGTCACTTTATCTGCAGTGAACAATCTCCTCTCGCACCTTTTTGGGGCACTGAGAATCTGTTTTTTACAAGTTTGTCACACAGATTATTTTAACAAGCTTTTCTTCATGGGAGCATTTGTGTTTTGGCATTTTTTGCTCTGATGAATGTTAATCTGGCCAGTGCAGTGGGTGTGTTTAACCAGCGGGAACACTTAACGTTTTTGGCTCATGGTGCAGCCATTATAAAGCCAGCAGTCCTGTTCCTTGGCAGCTGAGCATGTTGGGGACACCCTAGGCACTATGCTATGTCTGTGGAGTGTATGTGTGATAGCCTGTGTGTTTCATAGCCTGAGCATCCATATTTCTGCCTGATAATCTCCAGGAAAGAGAGGTGGGATGTGGAGCACAATTCATTGCGCTGCAATACACAGCACCAGGTGTTTCCCATCCCTGTTCAGATCAAAGCTGCTTCTGGCTTGTGGTTAGTGGAGTCCACCAGAAAAGGGAAGAAACCAGCCAGGGGTGGTCGGAAGCAGCTGGTTTTTGCTTCAGAGACATGCAGACTATCTTGGGCTGTGACACTGCAGGAGCAGGAGGAGGAGGACAGGAGCTCTGTAGCCAGCTGGAGCTGCCACCAACAGCCCACATCTTCCTTCACCCACTCTCACCGCTCTTCTCCTTTCCCTGTTTCCCTTGGGAAACATATAGGACACTCAACAGAATCTGCCTTTATCACTAAAATGATCTGCATTGCCTCTTTTTCTTCTTTTTTTTAAATACTTTAAATTTATTTTTTCATCCAGATGAGTTCTCTGATCCTTGCCATTGCACTATTCAAGCCCTTGAGCTGGTAGAAGGAGAGTGTTGGAGGGACCACTTATTCCAGCTTCACCTGCACAACAGGAGTAGAAGGATGGAAATGCAGTTTACACAAAAATACATCAAATACATAGTGATGGAAACTGTCTGGCTGAAGGTCAAGCCCTTTCCCATGTGGCCTGACAAAGCTGTGATGAAGCTAAATGTCTTTCTCATGAGCTATCCCTCACTACATGAGTGTGCTAGAGAAAACAAAACCCAAAATTTGTGTTCTGTGATTCACCTCAAAGGAGTGTCTTATCCAAAAATTAGAAGATTTTGTGAACAGCCTTAATTTCCTCCTTCTACTTTTTGACAGAGGGATCAAGACTGAGATGGCAGTGGAAATTTATCCAAATAGTATTTTATGACAATATGTAACAGCTCCCACTTGCTAAGAGTATTTTATAACACAAACCTTACAAACCCAAACACAAACTTGTATTTCTCCCTCCCATAACTAGATCTCTATGATTCTGGGTTTTCTGATGTTCTCTGACTTGTGATGCAAAGCTTTATGTTTTACAGAACAGAAGCTCCATGGAGAGTTTTTATAGTTGTGTTTGTTTTTTTTCTACCAGGTGAACTTTACTTCATGTCTACTGGCATACCAAGCGCCACGGCTCCCCATGGAGTTGTGTACAAATTGGTGGACACTTCTAGGTATGAGATGAAACCTAAGCACTGTGCAGTGTGCCCAAATCTCGATGTAATGAAAGGTGCTGACTAACTAGTTCTTCTATGCTGACCTCTTTTGTGGAGCTTGATCAAGGAATAACTGGAGCACCCCATTTTGAATTTGCTTTGCTCCTGCAGTTACAGGAGTCTATGCTGCCTGGTGATCATCAGCTTGTTAAGGGATCTGTTAGTTTAATGTGAGCTCTGAGATCTGTTCCTGAGAGCTAATGGAGTATTTTATGGGTGGCTTGTCTTTCTCAGGCAAAGATTCTCTAACTGCTTGCCTGAAAGGAGGCGATTTTCCTCAAGGTGTTTCGTCTCAGCTCCTCACTTTCCTCTGTAGCCAGCTTCATCTCTATAGGAGCCCTGTAGTCAAGCAGCTGCAGCTGAAGTTGACCCAGTATGATTTGCAGTGCTTTCTTGAGCACACCAGAAATTAATGACAAAAAGTGCATTTTGTTTTGTGTTTCAAAGAATGAAATGGCTTAGACAAGGAAATAAAACCCTTCTTAACACCCTCTGCATCTCAGTTGCCTGTATCTGAGACTTGGCTTGGCAAGGGACAGCTGTGTTTTATGGGAAGACTTAGAGTCTTTTTTCCATCTTCCTGTTTTTTAAGCATTACTGTTATTGGCTAAGCACAAGACTGCTTTCAGCCAGACATGTAGAGTGAGACATTTGTAGGATTTGGTTTGATTTTGGGGGTTGGGGTATTTAATTTTTTTGGTTGTTGGTTGGTTGCTTTTTTGAGGAGGGAGTGGGGAACCCCAAAAAAAAACAAACCAAACAAAAAAGTACCCCAGAAAACCATGGATTAAATTTGCAGGTTTAGCTATAAGAGTGTTTTGAACCAAACACTTACCTGCTGTTATATTGGAAACAGATCCCAGAGTTGCCACATGTTTTCCTGCAACTCTTCTCTGTCAGGAGCATTTTCCATTATCTAACACAGTGGAAGAGTTCCTGTAAACTGTATTGAGAGGCTGGTATTACACAACCTTTGCAAAAATAAAGGAAGCAGAAGTCAAAAGAAAGTCATAAGTTTTAAGTTTAAAAAGACGTTTATTTCCTGTGTGGAGCACAGAAAAACTCACAGGAAAATTAAGGAACAACTTTATGCCATAGTTGGGAAAGAAGCTCTTCTCCTTCCACAGAAATGCAAATGCAAACAATCCTAATTATGAAGGAGTTACACCCTCCAAATGCAAACATCATGCATATTTGAACCATATTTGAAAATCTCTGAAGAAGTCTGTGGATTAACAAGACAGCCATCGTAGGTAAAAATTATGATCAGCTGAATGTAACTTCTCAGGAGTGAGATATACCCCCATGGCAAAAAAGTTTATATCAAAATAATATACCATACTAAGAGCCTTTGTAGCAGACCCTTAGAGCTCTTGTTTGTTTTGAAATTAAACTATTTTCAGCACTGTTTTTGTAGTAGTTAGTCTTGGGTGGGGCTTTATGTATTAATAATACTGTGTTGTTTTTCCTTCTTTGAAGATAGCCTGAAAACCTGCATAGAAATGGCTTTTATGTCCTTTACATCAGATGTTCAGCATACAGTCTAGTTTAGCAATTTTTGTTTTCAGTTTGATAAATCTCTTTCTGTAATGCTTGAACTTGCTAATGTTTTATCTCCTGAATAGATTCATCAATGGCAAGTGAAAACACAAGCAGAGGAGCTGTGAATATTTGTACTTTGATATGTGATTGTTTAATTATGATTTCTACTGTAAGAGAGTACTTGGATCATTTAAACGGACCTTTTAATTTTTTCCCCCAACAAGCATTACATTCATAGAAAAATGGAAAATGAAGGCTCACAATGCCAGGGGAAAGGAATTAATGGTGCACTGTGTCTCTTTTTTTGCAGGAGAGCACCACCGGGAAAATGCCAAGTTGAGCCGTTGCCAGTGAGGGTAAAAAGCAAGCGCATCCAGTTTGTGCCAAAGGAAAGTAAGTGTCGCTGCTGCTGTTTATTTTTGGTGCATGTTAGCTGTCAGAAAATGCAAAATCCAGGCTTGCACCATCACTGTATGAGTGGAGACGTCTCGGAACTTCACTCTTCAGCTTATCCTCAAAATTAATTCTTGTCAGCTGTTTTGGAACTGAAGAGTTGGTTCAGATAAGGCTGTGTGAAAGCTTCTCTGTAGTTCCTGCCCTTGTGCGTTTTCCCTTCTCCGTGCTACCTTGTACGTGTTTCATTGTCACCAGTTGGTTTCCCTGTAACTTTCTGTACTGAGATCCTATACTTTTCAGTGATAGGACATTTTTTTGTAGTGCCTTCAGGTAGGAAGCAGCACTTGAGGAGCTGAAGAGTATGTTCGCTCATTGAGCAAGATGAGGGCTTAGTCATTGTTAAATTTAAGTGAGACTATACGAGGTGAGAAAACACTCACAAAGAATCAGCTTGATTTGCCATTCAGGTGAACTTTTGGCTTTCTCAAACCCTCCAGGGGTTTTTGATTGTTTCATACTGGATAAAGTATTGTACTGTTAAAGCTGGAGTAGCCGATGGCTAGCTGAATCTGCAAGCCTAGTATTTATGTTAAGTGAAGAAAACCCTAAATAGATAGTAGGATGTCAAAGTTAGATTTCCAGTGTGCATTTTGTTTACACATGTAAGTTCTTGGGCAGTACCCTATCATAAATTAATATTGCTGTAGAATTTCTAATGTCAAAATGTTTTTATTTAGCTTTTGATTACATGAATCATTTTACGCTGCATTTGAGTAATTGACAGTTCCTACAGCTTTGACTTCAAGGAGGAATGAAGGCATTCAGCACCTTTAAGACTGAGTCTTTAAGGTGGGACAAGATCTAAGATAGATTATTGACTGTTGACATGTCTGAGCATTCAGCACCTCATCAGAAGCATTCTGCTTTGCAAGGTGTGCACAGTTTCCAAACATGAGTAACTTGGTTTGTGTTCAAGCAGTTGTACCTTTGTTTCTGTTTATGCATTCTTGTCTATGCAAGTCCAAAGTTCAAATTTTTTAAAGTATACATATCCATACCTTAATGTATATATGTATATATACATATACATACCCTACATTTTTAGGGGTTATTCACAGGGTAGTTTTCATCATAAAGTGTCTTACATCAGTGTCTTAGAGACACTGACTAGAATTCCACCTTCTCAAGAACTGAATCCAATTTTATCTGAAAACTAACCATGAAAATTCTGATTCACAAACATGCAAACAAGCATGTGTAGCTGTAAATATTTTCCTGTTTTGGTTAGTGTTTAGCATTAATGTAACAGAACTGCCAAGGCATGTGGCCAGCATTAGCTGGATGAGTGCATTTGCTGGAAGTGTATTTAATAACTAGCTTGACAAAGAGTAATATACAATAGCAACTTGGTTCAGCTGGGTGAAAAGCACTCCAGGTGATTGCTAACTTTCATGTAGTCCTGCATACCATTATATGAATTCTAGGATTTTAATGTGCTTTGCCAAATCGGGTTCCAGCAACAGTTCTTCACAAGTAAGGCTTTTACATCTATTTCTTGCCTTTAGAAACTCAGCTTCCAAAGAAAGAAAATACTTTCATGCCATAAATACAATTCCTCTCCAAAAAGCATTACTTAGAAAAACTGTATCGCTAGGAGTTTTTGTCTTCTGAGGACAAGAGATACTAAGAAAAAATGAGGCAATCATATTTTTCTAGTCTCTGTGCTACAAAGCAAGTTATGAATGAAAATGAATAGTCTAGCGTATAATTCAATAAGTTGTGATGTCTTTGCAAATGTCTGTGAGACTGTCCCAGCTCAGCTGATTGTAGTTCTGAGCAATTCTGAATTGCTTCCTTCTGACAAGCCAAAACTTATTTTTAAACTAAAAATAGAGCACATGTGAATAAAGGATGTCCAGTAATGCCTGGAAACTGTGATGACAAAGAATTTTCAGCTCTTTTGAGTTCAAGGCTCTTTTTCTCCTTTTTTGTAAAAAAGAAAAAAAATGAAAAACCAACCCCAAATCCTGTCTGATGTGTTGTCCTGGCAACTCTGCTCCTTTTGCACATTCCAGTTGCCAGAGAGAACTGATTTTGAATGTTCCTGATTTTCACTCCTCTGAATAAAGCATCTGTCCCAGTGGGGTGGCTGACGCCCTCTGTCCGGTAATGATCCAGTCCTTGGTAATGAAGAGAAGAGCAGAAATTGTGCCTATCTTTAAAATGCTTTCAACAGAGGAGAATGGTATGGTAGGGAACTCCTGTTCTGACTGTGAAACTCTAGTGCCCACACATTAATGGCCAGTAAATTGCTTGGAGTTTCCTTCTTGGCAGAGACTTACTTGTTGATATTAAGCCCTGCAGTCCTCTCTTTTAACTAAAAGCATCCAATGTCTTTCGCTGAGGAAATATTGGCTCACTGGGAGCATTGTCACTTCTCAACAGGATCAAGTAAGTAAATTGCAAGAAAGAACTTAAATAAGTAAAAAAATCAGCACTGGACTTGTATAGTTGTCTGTGTGTTGTCCATGGAGTGACAGACTCATGATTTCCTGGTGTTTTCCCAAACAGAGTTTATTATGAAAACACCAACGCCACGTCCCCAGCTGAAGGCCACGACTGAGGCCCCACAGGGAGGCAGGTCAGACCCTGGAACCTCCCTAACATCATCTGTGGATTGGGTGGGTCAAGCCCCACCACTGCCAGGGAACCGAAGCCAGTTGTCCACCACACTAGCACCAAGCAGCAGGACCCCCAAGCCCAGGAGGGGAGGACAGAGGAGGGGGCAGCGCAGAAAGAAGAAACCCCCCAGTACAGCCCTGCCACTGCGAAATGGCTCTGTGCGGCTGATGAGGCAGCAGGGCCGCGGCCGGAGCCAGGGTCGAGTGGAGGTTTACATCAGTGGTGAGTGGGGCACAGTGTGCGATGACGGCTGGAACTCAGCAGCCGCCACTGTGGTATGCCGCCAGCTGGGCTTCCCCCATGTGGTGCGAGCCACCAAGAAGGCAGAATTCGGGGAAGGGACCTCCCTTCGCATTCTCCTGGATGATGTCCAGTGCTCTGGGCAGGAGGAGACACTGCTGCAGTGTGCCCACGCTGAGGTCGGCACTCACAACTGCTCCCACGAGGAGGATGCTGGTGTGGTGTGCAGCCAAGAGGAGGTGGCAGACTGGTGACAGAGGAACTGGGGAAGGCAGCTAAAGGAACACAGAGCATGTTCCATTCTCGCCTGACCCTCTAAATCAGCCTCAGTATTGAGGAGGGTGTGCTCTGCCTTGAGGATGCTGCGTCTGTTCAAAGTATACTTCTGTGGTTTTCTTCATACCCATCCCCAGTGATCTGCCTCAGAGGGAAGGAAAAAGTAAAACGAAGCAGTGACTTGAGTATGTCATGGGCAAGGACTGCATTGGAGTGTTTGTTGATTTTATTTTTTTGATAAGAAGAAAACCCCAAACATCAGATTAGAAAAGAGGTACATCCTGTTGCCCTTTCCTCTTTCGAAATACAGCATTTCTCAGCTGTGCTTCTTGATGTTTTGCCAAAAAATAAACTCCCACATGACCACGTTTTGCTGTTATGGAACTGTTTGCATTGCGCAAAGTCGTGGCAGTCCTGAGTTGAGGTTTTTAAGTATGTTCAGAATACAAAAGTAGATTTTTGGGTCTTTAAAAGTTCCATGCACTACTTTAAATGTGAATGATTCTTTTATAATGCTTTTTATTGGCACAAGCTTATTGTCTATCAAAGATAACTGTGTCTAGGCAAAAATCAGATGAATTAGAAAACGTCATAGCATACTTCCTGGTGTTTCTGCAGCTTACATTAGCCTAAGTGAAACCAAAATCTGTACTTTTTAGAATAGAATAGAATCAATCAGGTTGGAAGAGACCTCCAAGATCATCCAGTCCAACCTATCACCCAGCCCTATCCATTCAGCTAGACCATGGCTCTAAGTGCCTCATCCAGTCTTTCTTTGAACACCCCCAGGGACGGTGACTCCACCAGCTCCCTGGGCAGCCCATTCCAATGCCAATCACTCTCTCTGTGAAAAACTTCCTCCTAACATCCAGCCTATACTTCCCCTGGCACAACTTGAGACTGTGTCCCCTTGTCCTGTTGCTGGTTGCCTGGGAGAAGAGACCAACCCCCACCTGGCTACAACCACCCTTCAGGTAGTTGTAGACAGCAATGAGGTCAGCCCTGAGTCTCCTCTTCTCCAGGCTAAACAATCGCAGCTCCCTCAGCCTCTCCTCATAGGGTTTGTGTTCCAGGCCCCTCACCAGCTTTGTTTCCCTTCTCTGGACACGTTCCAGCACCTCAACATCTCTCTTGAGTTGAGGAGCCCAGAACTTTTTCACATGGACAGGACTGAAGATACTCTGTATATGTTCCTCCACTTCCCCAGACATTGTAAAGATTTGTACTTCTGCATTCTGTTTTCACAGGTGTGAATGACTAGACAAGAGATAACATAGTGAGGTAATAATCATGTAATATTTACCCTTTTTAAAAAGGATAATTTAAAAAAGCAAAGTAATTTTCTCCAAAAGGTGGCCTGAGTGGTGATTAGAGACACATGTTCTCATTTGTGGTGTCTGTGTGCTTGATAGCATTTTGCTTGGTGAAGTTTCTCCTGATGTCACCAGGGTAGATTTTATCTTCCTGCTTACACAAGAACGTGAGAAAGACAAAACAAATGTAAAATGATGAGTGCATCGACAAAGTCTTGTGTCTAAAACTTTTACTGTGGGTGTTTATTTTAATTCTCCAATTAATACTTGACAGTGTTCTCTTAGGCTGTAAAATATATATATTTTTTATATATATATATATATATATATATATATAGAGAGAGAGAGAGAGAGAGAGAGAGAGAGAGAGATGTCTCACCTCCAAACCTTCTGAGCTAGTTTGGTGATATCCATTTATATTTGCCAGGTAATTTCTCAACCCATCACAAATTATGTATGTGATAAACAAATTTGCTTTAAATATTTTTCCTCAACTTTCTGATAGCCCCATTTAATATTGGTTTATATTAAAGAATGCCCTCACTATACAAAAGCAGATTATAGGGAAAATAGCACTGCCTCCCTAGTCCTTGTTAAGTATAAAGGGGAGAAAAGACATATAAAATGTCTTCTGCAAAACACTAATTCCTATTTCTTCTTCATCTACAAATGCCATCAGGAACTAGGCTGTTATTAGGCTTTCCCCACTCCAGTGGAAGTGCAAATGCATTTGTTCAAAGTGTAGAGGTTCACTCCAAGCACATCAAAATGTTCAGGGAACAAGACAGTCCTTTGTAAACTCTTCTGTTAAGAGTTGGCACCTGTTGAGCTGATGGACTAGAGGGCTGGAAAAGAACAACAAGTGGAGATACAAACTTTCTTCCAAATTCCTCTTCTACTTCTTTTGGCTTCTTAGCCAAATTTCAGCTAGCTATAGCTGTGAGATTTTTAAGACAAATACTGGTCACAGTTACACTCAAAAACTTCTGGGAGAAAAGAGAGTTGCAGAGTAAAAGCTACTGCAAAGGAATTAACATGATTCATGGATGTCTGCCATAGACCAAGGAGACAGGAATTTTATCATCACTTCCCAAGTACTTAAATATTCTTTTTAAATTTAACTATTAGTTACCCTACACCTGCTTTAGCACATTTGAACCTCATGCAGATAATCAGAGGCCACATACATCTTTCCTGTCACAGATGGTGACTGCCACCAACTTCTGGCTGGCAGTCACTTGGTGGCACACAGTCTCTGGTGACAGCTAAAGGCATATGGAGGCCAGCCCAAGGGAGACAGCAGTCAGAAAGAGCGAGCTGTGCTGTGGCTCATCTGACAGCAAACACATCCTGGTGTTTGCTGTTTGCTGTTGGTGTTGTGTGGATGGCCGTGGCCTCACAGAAGTACCAGGAGAGGAAAAGAAAGACTTGCAAATAAGGGGGATTCCTCCTTCTTCATTCTCCCAGCTTACTCTGAGTGGGGAAGGCATTCAAGCAGTGCATGCCAGCTCAGGATGCATGAATGCATGTGCATAGCTGTGCCTGACAGCTCAGGACATTATTATGATGCTGGGAAGATATTTCTGACCATCATGGTCCCTTCTAAGCTTAAAACATATCCATTCTAAATCCTGGTATTTGTCAGTCTAGTTCCCTGGTGTTTAAATACTGACCCTGTACTATTGGAAGCACAGAGGTACATGTGCATTTAAATACCTGATATGTCACCTCCTCTTTAATAAGATTTTATTGGGTGGGTGACACTGGGCGCAAAGATGAGCCTAGGGGTCCAACTTCACATGCTGCTATGGTGTTCCTCCTGCCATCATCTGCCAAACCAGCCTCTCCCCCACCTCCCACCAGTCATACCTCAGCATGACCGAAGGAGAATAGCAGCTTGCATACCACTGTCCCACAGCCCGAAGCCAGCAAAAGACCCACAGGAATGTACCAAGCAGAGCCTGCTTCTTCCTGAACCTGTTAGTGCCAATATGGAGAGGACATTCTTAGATCAAGTCCATCCCACTGTGCTCATGCTCAGCCCCACATTTTTTTTTTATGCTCAATATAGAAATTCAGAAGTGCAGAGGAGAAAACCAGTCACAACATATCAATATCTAAGCTTGCTATTCCTCTTGGAGAGGTACCAAGAGATGTCTTTAAAAGGTCAGCTTGGCATGTGACATGGTCTGTCTGCCTTAACTTTCAGACATAAAGATATTTTTTCTATATGAAAAAGAGATGTATTGTTTGATAACTAATAACTGCATTCTGTACTAAAGAATTCACAGTTCTTCCTCTGTTAAATGAAAAAGACCTCAAACACATGATGTGTATCAACACCTTGCTGCCGTGTACATGCCTTTCCCAAGGTTTTCATGTCTAGACTTTACCCTGGGGCATAGGCACAGCTGTAGAGCTGCCTTGAGCAATGTAGTCAGAAAAGCAGCTACAATGGAAATGGCAATCATTCCTTAAAAACAATGTGGTAAAGAAGATGCTATTTTTAACGGGGGGGGGGGAAGTCTCTAGTGATCAGCCAGTTGTAAGCACTGACATCAAGTGGGTTGTTCCTCAAGGGCATTAGCTGTTGAAAATGACTAAGCGCTTGGACTGTTTTCATTAATTTAACCATCTTGCCAATTTCTTGCCTACACTACACAGCAAATTTTCATTGACTGAGAAGGATCTGAACCATCTAAGATTTTGTTTTGCAAAGGTGTAGTTAACTTCTGTATCCAGCATAGTTTAATCTGGCAGGGGTTTGGGTTTTTTTGTTGTTGTTGTTTGGTTTTGGGTTGTGTTGGGTTTTTTTTGTTTGAGAGTTTTCCTGTCTACTTCTCCTGGGTATGAACAGGAGATAGTGCAGCAGTGCATCTCGAAATTGTGCAAGATGGCTCTGATGGCCTTAAAAGGCACCAAGGCTCAGCACTGCCCACAGAACTTTTTATTTCAACTCACCCCTTCAGAGTAAACCAACAGAAGGCTTTATTCTGATCAAGCACCTCGAAGCCAGAAAAGACCAGAACACATTTGGTTGTTGGTATCCCCAAATGAAGGATTAATTTTGCCTGGTAAATGAAGTGGCAGTAGGAGACACTTTTTTGGCACTGGAAGGCCATGTGCTGTATTTTTAAATCTTCAGAATAGTCTACCCCATCCTGGCCTATGCACTCCTCCAGATTGCACTGAGCTGCACTCCTGAGTCAGTGCTAGTTGGCCTGATAACCAAGGAATAACTTTAGTTTACTGATGTAGACGAAATCTCTGTGAAACCTAAGGACACCTAAACCCGCCTAATGTGGTTGTTTTTCCTAGAGGACAGAACTTGCCATTGCCATGTAGCCTTTTTGATAATTTGCTTTCTGAATGATACAGAAAAAAAAAAAAAACAAAAAAAAAAAAAACACAAAAAAACCCAAAAAACCAACCAAAAAACTATTTGGGGCTGATCGGAAGTATAAGGATACATTTTTTTTTGCACCTGCTTTTGAATGCAGTGAGTCTAATGTTAGTATTTGGATGCTACCTTTCCCCCCTGTACTTTTGCTGTGTGTGCTGTATTGTGGTTTTAGGGAGATGCCAGACAAGTTGCAGATTGCAAGGTATGCACATAGCAATTTCTTAGAACAAGATTTTAGACCATTTGTGCTGTGCCCATTTTTCCAGTGTGGCATTTAAAGACACTTGAGAGAGAGAAAAGGAGCTTCTGGAGGAAGCAGCAAGTGCTGTTTTGGGACCCATGGTCCCAGTGGCTCATGCCATGCGTAAGGCAATGGGGAAAGTGCTGAATGGCATAGATCAATTTAAGAAGGACATGGAGATGCTTGAGTGTGTCCAGAGAAGGCCAACAAGGCTGGTGAGAGGCCTCGAGCACAAGCCCTACAAGGAGAGGCTGAGGGAGCTGGGATTGTTTAGCCTGGAGAAGAGGAGGCTCAGGGGAGACCTTATTGCTGTCTACAACTACCTGAGGGGTGGTTGTAGCCAGGAGGAGGTTGCTCTCTTCTCTCAGGCAGCCAGCACCAGAACAAGAGGACACAGCCTCAAGCTACGCCAGGGGAAATTTAGGCTTGAGGTGAGGAGAAAGTTCTTCACTGAGAGAGTCATTGGCTACTGGAATGGGCTGCCCAGGGAGGTGGTGGAGTCACCGTCCCTGGAGCTGTTCAAGGCAGGATTGGACGTGGCACTTGGTGCCATGGTCTAGCCTTAAGCTCTGTGGTAACGGCTTGGACTTGATGATCTATGAGGTCTCTTCCAACCTTGGTAATACTGTGGTAATACTGTGATCTTCCAAGGTGTCTGCAGTTCTGCATAGGCAGGCTGAGAAGTTTACATTGAACTATGCATTCATTTTATTTTTTACTTTGAGCTGGTGTATAAATGAATGCAACTGTAAGCACTTAGCAACAAACATCTCCCCATACTTTGCAAATGACTCATAACAAAGAAACAATAACTGACTGTTTAAGGAAAAGGAGGTTAAGCTAAATGTCTCTGCTATATTTGGTAAAGAATGTATAGTCTTACTTTAAGTGAGTTCAGCTGCCTTACTGCTTTTCACATCAGCTGTCATAATACTAGTAAAAAATCAGAGAAATCATATTACTTGGACATCAGAGTTTGGAGGTGTACTTCTATGAATATTTTGAAATACGATTACATTCCTCTCCCAGTGTTGCACTGAGCCAGATAATGGTCTGCTGACATCATGGTGTTGGTATCCTGGGTTCAAAGACAGGAAAGTATGAATTTGAACTCTAAGGCTGTGGCAGATTCAATGGTAAGCTGAGCTGCAGTCATGCAGCAAGAAAACTTGAGAAGATGTGTTTTTCTGTCGTGAATTTTCCAGTCCTTGGAGCAGAGTTTTTTTGCACAATTCAAAGCAAATTATTATTTGCCACAATATAGCAACTATGTGGTAAGATCAAACAGAGGAAGATGAAGGCACACTGCACACAAACACAAGAAACATGTCAGGGACAGAGATTGCCCACATGTGCCAGAACTGCCAGAGTCATGCAGAAGGATCGAAATCCCTCAACAACATTCACTCATTTGATTCCACCTGGTCAGTGTTTCTGCTTAGTGTCATGGATTGTGTTGAACCTGCTGCTGTTATTCATACCATGCTGCAGTCATGCCACCTTCAAAAAATGAAAAGTGCTGACTGGAGTAGAGTATTATGGGGCTTGAAGTTCAGATTGCAACATGGAAGGATTCCTGTTCTGGTTGCTGGTTCTGGGTTGGCAGTAAGACAAAGAGGGATGGGGGAGTAGTTTTCTGGCTTGAGCTTTTGGCTCACTTGGTTCTGCTTGCTGCTGCTTTGTGCTGTGCTTTTTCTGCAAATAGGCTAAGGTAATTATACATTTTGTACTATGTCTTTCTGGTTTTGATCAGCAAACTCTATTCTTATCTCACTTTTTTACTTTTTTTTTTTTTTGTTCCAATCCTGAATTTTTGTGTGTTACTTCTCTCTCACTTCTGTGTTGGGAAAATAAGTTAACCTGCTGGTTCAGTTTGATCTGTTTTGTTCTGATTCAAACCACTACACTTAGGAAAGGAGGAGATGCCTTGTAAAACCAGTCCTGAAGTTTGCATTTCTGCTGGAGATGGAAGAAGTGCACTGCTCATGCAAGCCTCTCACTAGTTCTATATGAACCTTTAGGCAGGAGGTGAGGTTTTAGGCTAATTTCTCCAGAAGAGGTACTAATTTAATCACCATCTGCACGTAACTAGTAGCACACAGCAGATGGAAATGTGTACCAATAACATTAAAAGCTCTTTATTTAGAAATGTGTTTAATTTGTAAATCAGACTGCCCATACGCAGAAGACAAGTCTGTGCTTTGCCTTCCCCTTGCTGTCCTTACTTACAGCCTATTGCAATGCTGGACTCAAGAGTAAGCAGTAAATGTTTTCAAACCCAAACAGCTATGAAAAGACAAGCAAAAGAAAGCAGGACTTTGGACTAACTGTATATCTCATCAAATATTCAAATTCACCTCATAACTTCACATCACTTAATGATTTCCCAGTTCCCTGCTCTTCAGTTTCAAAGTCTCTCCTGGTGTTTGTATTTATGGGAATGTGCAAGCTGGCAAAACGCCCATGCAATGGGAGTTCCTTTTCCAGCAGAAACATGACAGACAAGGAAGTTCAGCATGCCTATGCCTGCACTCTTTCTTTCTGAGTGCAGCTTTGGCTCCCAGGC
Source organism: Tricholaema leucomelas (assembly GCA_013400475.1). Classification (NCBI taxonomy): domain Eukaryota; kingdom Metazoa; phylum Chordata; class Aves; order Piciformes; family Lybiidae; genus Tricholaema lacrymosa; species Tricholaema leucomelas. Next base: position 538,319 of record WAAF01019385.1, read on the forward strand.
AGACAATAAACAGAAAAGTGTGGCCCTTTGGTATCACTGAAGGGTATAGAAACACATCAGCATACAAACAAAAGTTATTAAAGCTTGTTAGAATATAAACAAAAAGCTTTATTAAAGCTTATCTTTAAAACTGAAATACAAGGTAATTTCTGCAATCCACCCAGGCTAAATACCTTGGGAAGGGGCATTGTCAGTTGGTGATTACATCTGCATGAGAAAATTCATACTGAGAGCAAGGATCAGAACTATATTACACAGCCTGTCTATCCCATCAACATGTATGAAATGCCAAATGTTTTATCATCTCCCTGTGAACTACTCACAAGCAAGATACATCCAGAAGTTTTCCACAGGAAACACTAAGAGCAATTTCAAGTGGAAGAACACTTTACAGGTTGTTAGTTATGATCTATTGTCGAAGTACACTGAAAAATCAAATTCAGAAAATCAGTGGAGGCTCAGGGAGTGGCTTTAAAGATGTGGTTTCATTAAGTAACTTTAGGTTTTACGCACTTTCTCTGGGTGATGCTACTCTCATGATTATCTCTGTCTTCCCTATTGATGGGTATATGTGTCATGAGATCGTGATATTGTCAGACCAAATGGGAAGGAATGGTAATTTTGTGGGTTTTTTTTTCCCCCCTAAAAACAGCAGGTTGTCAAACTCCAGCCTTAACAGGCAAAAATAAACAAATAGATACAAGTAACCTAGTTTCAAATGAGATAAACAGAAACAGTAGCTAGATAACATTGTATTTGAGAATATAATGACAACATAACTTCCATATTAAAACAACAACAACAAAATAAAACAAGAACTGTGTGGATACATATATATTTAAATCAGAAGGGAAAACCATTCCAGAGCTGTTGAAATTATTTAAAAAACAAAGAAAAAACTATCAGTTCAAGAAATACCAAAGTTAGGATTAAATGTAACAGAATTCCAAACAGCGTTTTAAACTAGATAAGCATCTTTTTTTCCCATTCTGTGCTGAGCAATGGTTTCTAACATGCTGTGCCATTTGACAGTTATCATGTCTTAGCATTTTTCTGAGGCTGTGATGTGGCATTACCACAAAACCCTTCTGCTCTGTAATGTGAAGCCAGAAAAGTGATGCCGACCACCAAGTGTGCCATGTGAAGCAGCATTGCCCTCCTGTGGGCTAGGAATCCACGAATTAAGTGACCGGGTGTATCTGTTCTCATAAGGTACATCATGTGTCCTTCCTCTGCTCTGTTCAGCATGATGTCCAGCAAAAAGTAAAAGCCCAGGAGTTCTAACAGGCTTTCATAGTTTTCACGGTCTAATGACAAGTCTCTGATCCTTCTGCTTCCACAGGGACTCACTGGGCTGACAGTGTCCATCTTCTGCCCTGCCCGGGCCAAGAAATCCAAACATGGACAAGTTTTGGCCATGCCTGCCAGGAGAGGTGCCAGTTCCTGGGGACTTGTAAAGAAAATCCCTGTCACGCTCTAAGGTCTGCAGTACCAAATATTTCTTCTTCCCAGCTCACACTAGCAGTGCAACTTTCACCTGCCTGGTTCTCAAGCACTTTGTGGTCTTTGTTTCCATGGAATATTTAGCTGAAGTTGGCCAGTAAATATAAGCCATTAACTTGCCAGTGAGAAATAATGTGGATGCATTCCACACAGGAAAGCCACATAAATAAGACACAGAATCATAGGTTTTACAGGTGCTCCTTAAATTCACCTTCACCACTGACTCCCTGTTGCCTCTCTGTCATTAACAGGCCATTCAAAGTTATTTACAGTTGGAAGCAATTATGGAATAGAGATAAAAATCTCTCACCTCATACCAGCATTTGCTGTTGTTGCTTCAGTAGTCTTTTCTGCTCTCTCTGATTCTCAAATGCAAACAGAAACGACACAAGAAAACCTTCAGATTTCATCCTTTTAGCAGTTGTTGCTTCCCTTTGGAAACCAAAGTAAACTGAGTGTTGGAGGTGCCTGGCAGATAACTGCTGCATCAGATGGACAAAACCAAGGGGTTCCGCGAGTTACATCCTTTCCTGCATGCTGTGGAGGGACACAGCCATGTGGGAAATGCTGTGGGAGTGGAGCAGGGGAAAAGCAACCCATTGGAAATGGCCAGGATAAAAAGTCCTGCAGCAGCCTCATATGGTGTTGAGAAATGTCAGGAAACCACATGAGGCAAAATAAACATAAAAATCCAGGTAGTTTAGTGCCTTGTATTTAGATGGTTGAGTAAAACTTGCATGGAGTAGGAGTGTGTGAATGTGAAAGCCTGACAGGCAGGCAGTGTGTTGCTTTTCTTTAATGGATATCCTACTTATCCTTTCCCCTGCTGCAGTCAGAGTTGTGGGAGTGGTAGAGAGGAGTGTCTGCCATTCTATACGTGTGGTGGGCGACCTTTGAAAGAAATGAAGTGGGCACAAGGTCCAGCAGGCAGTGGCTGCAGCATGGGGAAAGGGTCTCCATCGCTTCCCTTAGCAACTTGTGTGCAGATTTAGCCTCCACAACAGTCTGTTCCAATTTGTTCCTCCATTTAATAATTTATTGCGAAAAATATCTTCCTCTTCTAGACCTGCTGCTGGATAACTTCAGTGGGTGCCTCATTGTTCTTGAGTTATATGAGGAATTATTATTTTGGGCCTATTAATATTCAAACCACTAACAGTTTGTCAAACTCCTGTCATAACCTACCTCAGTCATGCTTTCTCCAGTTTTGAGGCCTGATCTCTTCTGTCTCTATTTCTACACCTCTCCTGATCCGGGAAGGAGAGCACATGTAGTATTTGTGGGTGTCACACACAGAGGGTGTGCTCTAGTTACGGAGTCTTCTATATACTAATACAGTCAGGCATATTGTTTTGCTCACTCTCACGTCTCTAATCACAGTCTATGCTTTGCTTGCTTCTTTGGTCTGTACAAAACATTCAGTTGATGTTTCTTGAACAGGTGCCACCATTTAATTATATAACTGGGTTAGATGTATGCACATAGTTTATCTTTTCTCATGCATTGCTTTTCATTTACCAGAAATTAATTCCTACCATTTTATGACTTGGTCTCTTGTGTCCTGTGATCCTTATAGAATTTGTGGCAGTCAGATTTATTATATTACCTGTTTTGAATAAAACTGCATCACTTCTCGTTCCCATGTCTGGGTGATGAATGAGAACATTGCATAATGCCCCAAAGCAGGCTGTTCATCTATTGATTCTTACACGCATCAACAGTACATGAGCCAGCAGTGTGCCTAGGTGGCCAGGAGAGCCAATGGCATCCTGGCCTGTATCAGGAACAGTGTGGCCAGTAGGACAAGGGAGGCTATTCTTCCCCTGAACTCAACACTGGTCAGGCTACACCTTCAGTACTGTGTCCAGTTCTGGGCTCCTCAATTCAAGAGAGATGTTGATATACTGGAATGTGGCCAGAGAAGGGCAACGAAGCTGGTGAGAGTCCTGGAACACAAACCCTATGAGGAGAGGCTGAGGGAGCTGCGGTTGTTTAGCCTGGAGAAGAGGAGACTCAGGGCTGACCTCATTGCTGTCTACAACTACCTGAAGGGAGGCTGTAGCCAGGTGGGGGTTGATCTCTTCTGCCAGGCAACCAGCAACAGAACAAGAGGACACAGTCTCAAGTTGTGCCGGGGGAAGTATAGGCTGGATGTGAGGAGGAAGTTCTTCCCAGACAGAGTGATTGGCATTGGAATGGGCTGCCCAGGGAGGTGGTGGAGTCACCGTCCCTGGGGGTGTTCAGAAAAAGCCTGGATGAGGCACTTAGTGCCATGGTCTAGCTGATTGGATAGGGCTGGGTGATAGGTTGGACTGGATGATCTTGGGGGTCTCTTCCAACCTGGTTTATTCTATGACTCTCTTCCGCTTGCATCATGTATTTTAAAAAGTCAACACGGAGCCTTAGCTTTCTTTGCCTTCCAAAGCCTTGTTTGCCTGAGAGTTGGCAACGATGAACCCTATTTAAAACACCTCTGCAAGCAAACATATGAAGGTGCAACCCCCTTCCTGACCTCCTCAAGCACTCGTGCAAAGCACCGCCTCCACCCGGGAAGGCCTGCCGACCTACATTCACTCATGCAGGCATTCTTACAGACACACTCCTGCCAATCGCCCCACGTGGCTCTGCTCGTGTTAGCGATAAAGTTCCGTCTCCTACCCCCGCCTCGCTGCCGCTGGGCTCTTTAAGCGGAGCCGGCCCCGCCTGCGCCTTCACTACAGCCGGGGACTCTGCCGGCCTGCCCAGCTGCTATGGAGGCGCTGGGGGCTGTGTGCGCCTTTTTGCTGGGCCTCTCGCTCTTGGCCTGCGTCCTGTACTGCTGCTACGTGAAATACGTCCACGTCAAGTATGACCACATCCCCGGCGCCCCGCGGGAGAGGTAAGGGGCAGGCCAGGTAGGGTCGGGGAAAGGAGATAGGGAACTGGAGCGGCTCTTTCAGATCGATTTCCAGCGGGCTGCAAATCGATTCCCACCGCGGTTGTGGTCGCGACTCGCGTTCCGGTGGCCAGATAGCGGTGAGCCTTGCAACCCGGCTGCGCTCGTTGCCAGGCAGGAGCCATGAGAAGTGTCAAAACAGAAAATAAACACTCCAGTCTGTACCTCTGTAGGGCCAGAGCCAGGACCTTGCTGATAACGAACAAGTGACCAGCGAGGAGGTCACGCAGCCCGTCTGGCAGGGGCTGCTGGGGTGGGACGTGCTGTCCTGCGTCTTTCCAGTTGGCCGCACCAGGTGGACACAGCAGCATGAAGCAGGTGGTTTAGAGTTGCCCATCTAAGCCGTGTGTTTGCTTACGATGCCCAAAAGTGAGGCAATAGGCACTACTAGCTGTGCAGGACAGGCTCTGCACTTGACCATCACAGCCTGCTGTCTCGAACAAGAGGCACATTGATGCTAACTCTACCAGGCACCTTCCCTGCTCTCCCTCATGGGCTGGGTGTTTGGTTTCTGGTATATATAAAAATACGTATGTGTGTCTGATATGTGATAAAGGGCAGTGAGAAAGCTGCCAACGAGGCAGTGGCACCAATGTCCAACACCCAGGTTTCAGTCTGTGTAATCAAGGTACTAAGATTAAAGAGAGGGCGGATCTTGTCGTACCCGAACCTACTTGTGCTTGGGTTCGTTTTGAGGTGTTATGTAACTCCCTGGACTAACAATTACTTCAAGAACCCTGTGGTTGCTTTAGTGTCTCTTCAAGATTTGAGGCTTATTGTTGGTGATTAGCCTAATGTCTTTCCCGGGAAAGTTTCTGGTACTGTTATGTCTAGATGGAAGCTTGTATGTCATACAAATTCACAGGACCTTACATCAATTGCCAGAGACAGTTTGCAAAACTCCTGTTTCAGTACCTATTGCACATTTCCAGGATAAAGAAAATCAAATACTTAACAGCTCTGAAAAGTTATACATAAAATTCCTGAAAGGTAAAGCCTAGTGCTGTGTGTGGTGGTGACCTCCCCATCACAAGAAAGACACTGACAGGCTGGAATGAGTCCAGCAGAGGGTAAACCGAAGGCTGAGAGCTGGGCTTACTTTAGATGGACAAGTGGCCAATGAGAGGGGGAGGGGGTCCAGTGTCTGCTTTCAGCTGCCTGATGGGTGGTTATGAGAAGATGGAGCCACTCCCCTTGGAGTTGTAAAGTGAAGGACAAAGGGCAGTGTGTCTCAAGGGAAGTCCTAGTTAGGTGCGAAGCAAAAGTTTCACTGTGAGAGTACCGAAACACTACCATAGGTGACCGGGTGAATGCCTGGACTGTGTGCCATACTCTGGTATTAACTGACTTGGAGCAGGGGACTGGACCGGTGGCCTCCAGAGGTTCTTGCCAACACAAGGTTGAAGTGAGATTCAGTACTAAGTACTTCTCAGCTAAGACTGTAGGTGGTAAACTGGAGAAGAACAACACTAGAAGAAAAGACTGTGTCCAGCTTTCTGCTCACCTGGACTAGTCCCCATACTGTGATCAGCAGCTCTGCTGTCCAGACAGTCAGTCCACAGTCTGTATCCTTTCAGGGTGTTATTCTGCCCCAGATGTGTGACTGTTCATTTGCCCTTGATAAAAGCTTAAGGAAATCATATTTTAGGATCCAAGTACAACAGGTTGTTATCAATACCTCAGGCTTTGTCTGGTGTCTAATGATTGTGTTAATGCCCTTGATTTAATGGGCTGATTTATTTTATCAGAACTAACACAGCCCGGCTCTAAAAGAGGCTTATCAAGAGCAGGCTCGGGAAGTGAGTCCTAGTGGGTTTGTGTCAGTTCTAGCTAATGAATGCATCACATGGGAAGAGAGAAAGTTGTTCCCTCAAAGGTTTGATATGTATTACTGATATAATAGCAAAAAGTAGGAAAAATGTACCTCTTTGCAAATACGTGTTTTCAGATAACATCACATAGTTACATATGCCAAACCAAGCCCTTGTTTTTTTCATGGCATGTAGTAAGTAATTCGAACTTCTCATTAGCAGACAAATGTTTTAGGCCTGTTGTAACATCTGGTTTGAGTGATGATGGGACAGGGGATGGAAAATATCTCTGAGGATTTGTGTGTCACATAAGAGGACCCATGAGTGGGACCTGGCTTCATGTGGTTTCTGGAGCTTTTGATAACAGATGACTCATCTGTTATATTTGGACTTTCAGACCTTTTTGGAGCACAGATACAATGGAGGAGCCAAGTCAAGACCTAAAAGTTTCTGTTGATGTTGGATAACTTTGTGAAGTGCTTCTTATTTTAAGTGTTTCCCAGTTCCAACAGAAATAAAATAAGAGCTTGCTTTTTTTCCTTATAGCTTGTTTATACTGAAGAATGATAGCATGGCTGGCTGGCTCTCAAACAGAAAACAGATCTAAAGTGCAGCTTGTTTCACTTTGGGAGGAGCTTGGCCAGATCTTCCTTCAGATGTATACAGAGCTGGTGGGAACTTGCCCCTTGCCAAAGGAAGTAATTGATCTCTAACTTCTAATACAAGTATTGTGTTAATTAACAGTTGAGATTCAGTCAGGTAGGCAAAGAACAAAGCAGTTCTATGGCAGCTTTCACCCAGATTCAAACATGTTGTGTAATACATCAGCCAAAAAGATTGTCTGAAGTCTCTCCACAGGTCTTCATGGCTGCAGGAGTGCACTAGCCTGAGCATCGTTCCCAGTTTACTCACATGAGGGCTGGAGATGGGTATAGCTAGGTGGTGCTGTTCTCTTTCCTTCCAAGAAGTGAAAAAAGCACGACCAAAATTCATATTGCATCATGAAGCAACAAGGATTGCAGTTTATACAAAACCTTTGTGTAGACATTATCATGACACTCTTAACTTTCATTTTCTGCAGCTTTTTATTTGGACATCTGCCCATCTTGTGGAGAATGTTGAGGAAACAGGAGTTTATCCATGATCTCTTTCTGCAGTGGTAAGTTAAGACATATCAGTAACATCAGATGGGGTAACTTTGTGGCACAAATTGGGAAATCAAGACACAGAGGCCCTGAATTACATCCATAGCATCATCCAGAGGAGCTAGAGACAGACCACTGATGTTTCTCTTAAAGGCTTTATTCACTGAAGACTGCAGTAGTTCCTAGTACATTCTGCTTTGGTCCTTTGGGAGTATTACTTCTGAAATGTTGCATTTTGGTGATTTATATGATAATTCACTCCTTTTTTTTTTTTTTCTGTTTCCCTTCTCTTCTTGTAGGGCAGAGAAATATGGACCTATTGTACGGGTTAATGCCTTTCACAGAGTCTCAGTAATGATTCTGAGTCCTGAAGGAGTGAAGGTATTGCAAAATAAAGCGGGATCGACAGTGGGGATCGGCCCATCCTTCCAGAAAGAGAGAGGTAGCGCCCGATGTTCAAGGCAGTGTGGTGCAGCCAGTCTGTGCCTGAAGAGCATTTCATCTGATTTATTTTCTTTCTTGAACAGTTGATTTACTTTGTTACTTTTGTTTAAATAGCGGATAGGGCAAGCATCCACCACTTCTGAGAAAGCAGATTCTCTGCAATAGCTTAACATCTCAAATGAGCAAAGCACAAGGGACTGAATGTCTTTCTCTAAATCTTTGCAACAGCCACGGAGTGAGATTTCAGGTCATTGGGCAAGAAGTGCTAGAGGCATGCAAAACAAGCTAGCAGACGAGAACTGGGGAATCAGGGCACACCAAATAATTCATCTAGTGTTCAGACTGTTGCTACAGGAGGAAAAGAATGAATGTGTGAGTGGCTTTTTATGTTTTCTGGGAAACAGATCATGGTCAGTACTCACTGACCTGAAATTTGATTTTAGGAGTTCTTGATGTCACCACAGTACCCAAAGGATCGGCTGGTGTATGGTCGTATCTTCAACATATTTGGTGAGAGGTAGGTGAAACCCATCTTAAGTCATTGTGAATTGAAGTAAAAGACACATTGTGACACTTATTTTGACTTAGTGTGGGATTGGTTTACCTTTGTGTGGGAATTAATGGTTAATTCTGGACATATGTGAACAGCAAATACCTATTACATTGTGTCAAGTCAAATGTCTTCCCAGTGAGGTTTTGGGTTGAGTTTCTTTTTGCATTAACTAGCTCTTTTTTTCCCCTAGCTATGGATGCTTACTTAGTCTCAGATTAGTTTACTCAAGACCATAATGAAACTTCTCACATATGTTTTAAAGCAGTGAATTACTCCTCAGTGTAGGAGTGTTTCAAGCTCCTAAGTTCAATAACGATTTTTCTCTGTTAGGTTTGAGCTTTAAAAAATATAGTAGTCCAGTTATTGTGTTATTTGCATAACAGCTATAATGAACCAGCATCTCAATAGACTCAGCAGTCCACACATATCAGGCAAAACATTTGCAGTTCAATCATTGTCCACAGTGATGCAGCAACTCTGTAATCAAAGCAGCACAGTGCTTCCTACGTGTGGGAAAAAGACAAGAAAGTAGATTTAGAAGAGTTATCTTCTGATTATACAGGGCTCATCTGGCTCCCTTACTGAAGATCTTTCCTTTCTTTGTTTTCCTAAATGCTAGGTTTATAGGGAATGGTTTGGTAACTGTTTGCAACCATGAGCATTGGCACAAGCAGCGGAAGATAATGGATCCAGCTTTCAGCCGAACGTAAGACAAATATCTTTGCAATGAGATAGCTGTTATTCCTACTGTGTTTTCATTATTTTCTCCCTCATTGAGCCATTATTTGATACTCAGAAAGATAAAAATCCCACTTAGTGTCAATGCTGCATTTTTACTTAGACTCCAACACGTGATTTCCATGTCAAGTGTAATTTGACCAGACTTCCTGTGGGGCAGTGACATCCATCAGTGATGGCAGAAAGGTCTCAAGATTGCATATCTAGGAGCGTGGTGATGGGTGCCTTATGCTGTCAGAAAGCAGACCTCAGGGATTTGATGTGGGCAACCCTTATCACTCACCTGAGTGATTCCCTGTGAGAGATATGGCATGATTGATAAGCAGGAGGTTGGTCTGCTTTGCTTGTGTATGCCTTGATGCATTGCAGTTAGGGTCTGAAGATGAAGTCAATTTGATAAGGCATTCACAGGCCCAAGCCTTTCATCTCTACAGCCATTGTTTACATGACAGAATAGAGCAGGGCTGCTGTAAGAACAATTAAGCTCATTTTATCTGATCACTTTTTAAAATATGAAGGCAAATTTATTGTAAATTCAAAAAATTAAAAAAATCTCATGTATACAGTTTTCTATGCAAAATAATGAAGGTAATTTAGCCTGAGCAAAGATGTCCTCTCCTTAGCCCTCATCGTGCATTTTTATTGATTGTTCAGCTACCTTATTGGTCTGATGGAAACTTTTAATGAAAAAGCAGAGGAGCTGATGGAGAAGCTAGAGGAAAAGGCAGATGGAAAAACAGAGTTTAGCATGCTGACTATGATGAACCGGGTGACTATGGATATCATTGCAAAGGTACCAGCTGTCTGCTTTCTTGTTTCCTCTGCAAATGATAGGAAGAAGTGGTACCAGCAGCATCAGGAGGTGGAGCTAGGGAACCGTTACCCTAGCAGTGTCAGAAGAGATGAAGGACTTAGTGTGCCATTTCCATTTGGGCTGAGCCATAGGAAGGAGCAGTTAGGGAAGGGTCTGCCCAGCTCAAGTGTGGTTTGTGGGATGGCAACTCATTACAAAAGCCCTTACAGCCTCATACCTCCCACCTCTCCACACTAAAAGGGGCACACACATGCTCATTCATGTGTGGATGTTGTATTACTAGCATTATATGTCAGCATGAAGTCTGCCTTATGCTTGCTTTTCCCTTCTCTAAGCAAAACAGTTTGGGATGAGTGGAGAGTAATAGTAAATTATTAATCCCCAACAAGTAAGAAGGAAGCATAGTGTAGCTATTATCCTCACAGCCTCCTGCAAGGCAGCATCTAGCTTGAGGTATTTTTAGGGATTAAGTCAGTGGCACGAGGCTGTCCTTCTCTTTCATCTCAGCTCCAGGCAGCCAGGAGAATGCAGCAAGTTGCCTTTTTTTTCTCTCCCACTCCTCAGGTAGCCTTCGGCTTGGAATTGCATGCACTGAGCAATGACCAGACGCCTTTCCCACGTGCTGTGACTCTGGCTTTGGAGGGAATGACCAAGGCACGCATCCCCTTCATACGGGTCTGTATGCTCCTCGCTTCAGTCCTCTCAATTTGCGTCCAGCTGGAGCAGCTGCTCATGTACAAGTTAGTGGGCTTCTTCGCCTCAGTTTTCAACAGCAAGGAGGGAGGAGGAGGCAAGTGGCCTCTTGAACTGGGGGATGGGGTCAGGGAGCGGTGTATTCCCCTGGAAATTCATGAAGAATTAGTCCAGGACCTGCTGAGCCATCTGGACACCCACAAGTCCATGGGACCAGATGGGATCCATCCCAGGGTGCTGAGAGAGCTGGCAGCTGAGCTGGCCAAGCCGCTCTCCATCATTTTCCAGCAGTCCTGGCTCACCGGAGAGGTCCCAGGAGACTGGAAAGTGGCCAA